>JADFUC010002203.1:0-23990 GCA_019722365.1 Lithospermum erythrorhizon | reverse complement strand
TATTAATTGCTCGATTTTCTCAAAGAAAATCATATCTACGCTAATATTAGGAATATCGAAAAAACTCGTACGGATTCCGCTCGATAAGAAAAATGCATTTTTTTGCTGTCGCCGAATCGAGCCGCGACGCTTTTTTGTTTTCATACCGCATTAAAGCATTAGAATTGCTCTTATTTTCCTCAAAGAAAATCATATCTACTCTAATATTAGGTGAACATCAAAAAACTCGCACGGATTCCTCGCTCGGATAAGAAAAATGCATTTTTAATCGAGGCGTGACGTTTTTGTTTTCGCTTATTAAAAGCATTAGAATTGCTCGATTTTCTCAAAGAAATCATACCTACGCTTAATATTAGGGGGAACATCGAAAAACTTCGTGACGGGATTCCTCAGTTTCTATAAGAAAAAATTACTGGTTATCCGAATCCAGCCGTGACGCTTTTTGTTTTCGCTTTATTAAAAGCATTAGGGAATTGCTCGATTTTCTCAAAGAAAATCATACCTACGCCTAATATTAGGTGAACATCAAAAACTCTCGTGACGATTCCGTCTCGATAAGAAAAATGCATTTTTGTTGTCGCCGAATCGAGCCATGACGCTTTTTTGTTTTCTATTATTAAAAGTTTTAGAATTGCTCGATTTTCAAAGAAAATCATACTACGCTTAATATTAGGGGAACATCGAAAAAACTTGCATTTGATAAGAAAAAATGCATTTTGTCATCGAATCGAGCCACGCTTTTTTTGTTTTCAGATAAAGCATTAGAATTGCTCGATTTTCTTCAAAGAAAATCATATCTACGCTAATATTAGGGGAACATCGAAAACTCAGACGGATTCCGCTCGATAAGAAAAATGCATTTTTTGTTGTCGCCGAATCGAAATGACGCTTTTTGTTTTCGCTATTAAAAGCATTAGAATTGCTCGATTTTCCTCAAAGAAATCATACCTACGCTTAATATTAGGTGAACATCGGCAAAAAACTCAGACGGATAAGAAAAAATGCATTTTTGTTGTCGCCGAATCGAGGCGCGACGCTTTTTTGTTGCCATTAAAAGCATTAGAATTTTTCGATTTTCTCAAGAAAATCATATCTGCCTAATATTGTGTGAACATCAAAAACCGACGGATTCCGTTCGGATAAGAAAAAATGCATTTTTTGTTGTCGCCGAATCGAGTCGTACGATTTTTGTTTTCGCGTATTAAAAGCATTAGAATTGCTCGATTTTCTCAAAGAAAATCATACCTATGCTAATATGAGGGGAACATCGAAAAACTCAGACGATTCCTCGTTTCGGATAAGAAAATGCATTTTTGTTGTCGCCGAATCGAGCCGTGACGCTTTTTTGTTTTCGCTATTAAAAAGCATTAGAAATTGCTCGATTTTCTCAAAGAAAACTTATACCTACGCCATTATTAGGTGAACATCGAAAAAAACTCGTACGGATTCCGCTCGGATAAGAAAAAATGCATTTTTGTTGTCGCCGAATCGCCATGACGCTTGCTTTCTATTATTTAAAAGCTTTTAGAATTGCCTCGATTTTCTCAAAGAAAATCATACCTACGCTAATATTAGGGGAACATCGAAAAACTCGTACGGATAAGAAAAATGCATTTTTGTTGTCGCCGAATTTGTCAAGTATGTTTTTTGTTTCGGCAGATTAAAAGCATTAGAATTGCCTCTGATTTTCAAAGAAAATCATATCTCCGCCATTAGGAACATCGAAAAAACTCGTATTGATTCCTGCTCGGATAAGAAAAAATGCATTTTTTGTTGTCAATCAAATGTAATGCTGGTTTTCAATGCATTAAAAGCATTAGAATTGCTCGATTCAAAGAAAACATATCTACTCTAATATTAGGGGAACATCGAAAACTCGTACGGATTCCGCTCGATAAGAAAAATGCATTTTTTGTCGTCAGCCGAATCGAAAGATGCTTTTTTGTTTTCGCTTATTAAAAGTATTAGAATTGCTCGATTTTCTCAAAGAAAATCATACCTATTTTAATATTAGGGAACATCAAAAACTCGTACGGATTCCGCCTTGATAAGAAAAATGCATTTTTTGTTGTCGCCTTTAATCGAGCCGTGACGTTTTTTGAGCCGCTTATTAAAAGTATTGAAATTGCTCGATTTTCAAAGAAAATCATACCCACGCTAATATTAGCGACATCGAAAAAACTCAGACGGATTCCGCTCGATAAGAAAAATGCATTTTTGTTGTCGCCGACCGAGCCATGACGCTTTTTTGTTTTCATTATTAAAAAGCTTGAATTGCTCGATTTTCCCCTCAAAGAAAATCATACCTACGCTAATATTAGGGAACATCGAAAAAACTCAGCTGATAAGAAAATGCATTTTGTTGTCTAATCGAGCCAGACAAGTGTTTCGTATTAAAAGCATTAGAATTGCTCGACTTTCAAAGAAAATCATATCTACGCTAATATTAGGGGAACATCGAAAAACTCGTACGGATTCCGCTCGGATAAGAAAAAATGCATTTTTTGTTGTCGCCGAATCGAAAGTGACGTTTTTTGTTTCGCGTATTAAAAGCATTAGAATTGCTCGATTTTCTGCAAAGAAATCATACTCTACGCTTATTAGAAGTAACATCGAAAAACTCGCACGGATTCCGCTCGATAAGAAAAATGCATTTTGTTGTCGCCGAATCGAGTCGTGACGTTTTTTGTTTTCGCGTATTAAAAGCATTAGAATTGCTCGATTTTCTCAAAGAAAATCATACCTACGCTAATATTAGGGGAACATCGAAAAAAACTCGTACGGATTCCGTTCGGATAAGAAAAATGCATTTTTGTTGTCGCCGAATCGAGCCGTGACGTTTTGTTTTCGCGTATTAAAAGCATTAGAATTGCTTGATTTTCAAAGAAAATCATACCCACGCTTAATATTAGGTGAACATCAAAAACTCGCACGGATTCCGCCTTGGAAGGCGAAAAAAATGCATTTTTTGTTGTCGCCGAATCGACCGTGACGTTTTTTGTTTTCTCGTATTAAAAGCTTTAGAATTGCTTGATTTTCCTAAAGAAAATCATACCTATGCTAATATTAGGGGAACATCGAAAAAACTCAGACGGGATAAGAAAAAAATGCATTTTGTCGTCGCCTAATCGAAATATACGCTTTTTTGTTTTCGCCGCATTAAAAGCATTAGAATTGCTCGATTTTCTCAAAAGAAAATCATATCTACGCTAATATTAGGGGAAGATTTAAAAACTCGCACGATTCCGCTCGACAAGAAAAATGCATTTTTTGTTGTCGCCGAATCGAGCCGTGACGCGCTTTTTTTGTTTTCACGTATTAAAGCATTAGAATTGCCTCGATTTTCTCAAAGAAAATCATATCTACTCTAATATTAGGGGGAACATCGGTGTAAACTCGGCTGGATTCCGGCTCGATAAGAAAAATGCATTTTTGTCGTCGCCGAATCGAGGCGTGACGCTTTTTGTTTTCGCTTATTAAAAGTATTGAATTGCTCGGGATTTTCTCAAAGAAAATCATACCTACGCTTAATATTAGGGGAACAAAAAACTCGCATCGATTCCGCTCGATAAGAAAAATGCATTTTTGTCGTCAGCCGAATCGAGCCGTGACGCTTTTTTGTTTTCGCTTATTAAAAGCATTAGAATTGTTTCATTTTCTCAAAGAAAATCATACCTACGCTAATATTAGGGGGTGAACATCGAAAAACTCAGACGATTCCGCTCGGATAAGAAAAATGCATTTTGTTGTCGCCAATCGGCTATGACGTTTGTTTTCTATTATTAAAAGCTTTAGAATTGCTCGATTTTCTCAAAGAAAATCATACCTACGCTAATATTAGGGAACATCGAAAAAACTCGTACGGATAAGAAAAAATGCATTTTTTGTTGTCGCCGAATCGAGCCGCGACGTTTTTTGTTTTCGCGTATTAAAAGCATTAGAATTGGTCGATTTTCAAAGAAAATCATATCTATACGCTTAATATTAGGGAACATCGAAAAACTCGTATTTGATTCGCTTCGGATAAGAAAAATGTACGCTGTCAGTCGCCGAATCGAAAGCAGTTGACGCTTTTTGTTTTCGCTATTAAAAGCATTAGAATTGCTCATTTTCTCAAAGAAAATCATACCTACGCTTAATATTAGGTGAACATCGAAAAAACTCGCACGGATTCCGGCTCGATAAGAAAAAATGCATTTTTGTCGTCGCCGAATCGAGGCGCTGACGCTTTTTGTTTCGCTTTATTAAAAGCATTAGAATTGCTCGATTTTCTCAAAGAAAATCATACCTACGCCAATATTAGGGGGAACATCGAAAAACTCGTGACGGATTCCGCTCGATAAGAAAAATGCATTTTTGTTGTCTTTAATCGAAATGGACGCTTTTATTGGGCCATGATGAATGTCTGATTTTCCCTTAAAGAAAATCATACCTACGCTTAATATTAGGTGAACATCGAAAAACTCGTGACGATTCCGCCTGGATAAGAAAAATGCATTTTTGTTGTCGCCGAATCGAGCCATGACGCTTTTTTGTTTTCTATTATTAAAAGTTTAATTGCTCGATTTTCTCAAAGAAAATCATACTCTACGCTTAATATTAGTAACATCGAAAAACTCGTACGGATAAGAAAAATGCATTTTTGTTGTCAGCCGAATCGAGCCAAGTACGCTTTTTTTGTTTTCGCTGCATTAAAAGCATTGAATTGCTCGATTTTCTCAAAGAAAATCATATCTACGCTTAATATTAAACATCAAAAACCTACTTTATCCGCCTGAGAAATGCATTTTTTAACCTTGTTAAAGACGCTATTTTCATTAAAAGATGAATCATTTTCTCGCAGCAAATCATACCTACGCTAATATTAGGGGTGAAAGATCGAAAAAACTCGTATCGGACCTCGCTCGATAAGAAAAATGCATTTTTGTTGTCGCCAATCGAGGCGCGACGCTTTTTTTGTTTCGCGCTTATTAAAGTATTGACCGCCGATTTTCTCAAAGTTAAAATCATACCTTACGCTTAATATTAGGGGAACATCGAAACTCGTATCGGATTCCGCTCGGATAAGAAAAAAATGCATTTTCGTTGTCGCTAATCGAGCTGACGTTTTTGTTTTCGCTATTAAAAGTATTAGAATTGCTTGATTTTTCTCAAAGAAAATCATACCTACGCTAATATTATTAGCGTAACATCGAAAAAACTCAGACGGATTCCGCTCGGATAAGAAAAAATGCATTTTGTTGTCGCCGAATCGAAATGCAATGACGTTTTTGTTTCTATTATTAAAAGCTTTTAGAATTGCTCTCGATTTTCTCAAAGAAAATCATACCTATGCTAATATTAGGGAACACCTAAAAACCCGCACGGATAAGAAAAAATGCATTTTTGTTGTCGCCGAATCGAGTCATGACAGTTTTTTTGTTTTCGCTGCATTAAAAGTATTAGAATTGCTCGATTTTCAAAGAAAATCATATCTACGCTAATATTAGGGGAACATCGAAAAAACTCGCACGCGATTCCGCTCGATAAAAATGCATTTTGTTGTCGCCGAATCGAGCCGTGACGCTTTTTGTTTCAATGTATTAAAAGCATTAGGAATCGCCTGGATTTTCTTCAAAGAAAATCATATCTACTCTAATATTAGGGGAAATAAAAACTCAGACGGACCTGCTCTGATAAAGAAAACGATTTTTGTTGTCGCCGAATCGAGGCGTGATTTTCTTTTGTTTCTCGCTATTAAAAGCATTAGAATTGCTCGATTTTCTCAAAGAAAACTCATACCTCTACGCTTAATATTGGGGGAACATCGAAAAACTCCTCAGACGGATTCCTACTGATAAGAAAAATGCATTTTGTTGTCGCCGAATCGAGCCGTGATTTTTTGTTTTATTAAAAGCATTAGAATTGCTCATTTTCTCTAAAGAAAATCATACCTACGCTAATATTAAAGTGGAACATCGAAAAACTCGCACGATTCCGCTCCTGATGCTAAAAATGCATTTTTGTCGCCGAATCGAGCCATGACGTTTTTGTTTTCGAGTATTAAAAGCTTTAGAATTGCTCGATTTTCTCAAAGAAAATCATACCTACGCTAATATTAGGGAACATCGAAACCGTACGGATAAGCAAAATGTGATTTTGTTGTCGCCAATCGAGTCAAGCATGCTTTTTTGTTTTCGCATTAAAGCATTAGAATT
The DNA here is from genome assembly GCA_019722365.1 of Lithospermum erythrorhizon. Classification (NCBI taxonomy): domain Eukaryota; kingdom Viridiplantae; phylum Streptophyta; class Magnoliopsida; order Boraginales; family Boraginaceae; genus Lithospermum; species Lithospermum erythrorhizon. Next base: position 17,793 of record JADFUC010002203.1, on the reverse strand, counting down.
GCTCGATTTTCAAAGAAAATCTATCTACGCTTAATATTAGGGGAACATCGAAAAACTCGCACGGATTCCGCTCGATAAGAAAAATGCATTTTTGTCGTCAGCCGAATCGAAAGCGTTGACGCTTTTGTTTTCGCTTATTAAAAGCATTAGAATTGCTCGATTTTCTCTCTCAAAGAAAATCATACCTACGCTTAATATTAGGTGAACATCGAAAAACTCAGACGGATCTGCTCGGCTAAGAAAAATGCATTTTTGTTGTCACTAACTCAGGCGCGACGTTTTTGTTTTCGCTATTAAAAGCATGAATTGCTCGATTTTCAAAGAAAATCATACCTACGCCAATATTAGGGGGGAACATCGAAAATCCTGCACGGGATTCGCTCGATAAGAAAATGCATTTTTGTTGTCGCCGAATCGAGCCGTTGACGCTTTTTTGTTTTCGCTTATTAAAAGCATTAGAATTGCTCGATTTTCAAAGCGAAATCATACCTACGCTTAATATTAGGTGTGAACATCGAAAAAACTGCACGGATTCCTCGCTCGGATAAGAAAAATGCATTTTTGTTGTCGCCGAATCGAGCCATGACGTTTTTGTTTTCTATTATTAAAAGCTTTAGAATTGCTCGATTTTCTCAAAGAAAAATCATACCCCACGCTTAATATTAGGGGAACATCGAAAAAACTGCACGGATAAGAAAAAATGCATTTTGTTTGCCGCCGAATCGAGCCGCTACGTTTTTTTGTTTTCAAGCGTATTAAAGCATTAGAATTGCTCGATTTCAAAGAAAATCATACCTACGCTAATATTAGGGGGAACATCGAAAAACTCAGACGATTCCGCTCTCGATAAGAAAAATGCATTTTTTGTTGTCGCCGACCGAGCCGTGACGCTTTTTGTTTTCACGCATTAAAGCATTAGAATTGCTCGATTTTCTCAAAGAAAATCATATCTACTCTAATATTAGGGGGAACATCGAAAAACTCAGACGGATTCCGCTCGGATAAGAAAAATGCATTTTTGTTGTCGCCGAATCGTAGGCGTGACGCTTTTTGTTTTCGCCACAGCATTAGAATTGCCTGATTTTCAAAGAAAATCATACTCACGCAATATTAGGGGAACATCGAAAAACTCGTATCGATTCCGCCTTCATAAGAAAAAGGCATTTTTTGTTGTCGCCGAACCGAAATGATTTTTGTTTTCGCTTATTAAAAGCATTAGAATTGCTCGATTTTCTCTGAAAGAAATCTACCTACGCTTAATATTAGGTACATCGAAAAACTCAGACGGATTCCGCTCGATAAGCAAAAATGCATTTTTGTTGTCGCCGAATCGAGCCATGACGCTTTTTTGTTTTCTATTACAGTTTTTAGAATTGCTCGATTTTTCTCAAAGAAAATCATACCTAATGCTTAATATTAGGGAACATCAAAAAACTCGTACTTCCGGATAAGAAAAAATGCATTTTTAAGGCCTCCACGAATCGAGCCGCTACGCTTTTTGTTTTCGCTGCATTAAAAGCATTAGAATTGCTCGATTTTCTCAAAGAAATCATATCTACTTAATATTAGGGGAACATCAAAAAACTCGTATCGGATTCCGTTTTCCTTGGATAAGAAAAATGCATTTTTTGTTTGCCGCCGAATCGAAAGAAGGACGCTTTGTTTTCGCCATTAAAAGATTAATTGCTCGATTTTCAAAAGAAAAATCATACTCTACGCTTAATATTAGGTGAACATCGAAAAAACTCTTTATCGTGGATTCCGCTCGATAAGAAAAAATGTGCATTTTTGTTACGTTTAACCTGTTCATGACGTTTTTTGTTTTCTATTATTAAAGCTTTAGGAATTGCTCGATTTTCTCTCAAAGAAAATCATACCTACGCTAATATTAGGGGAACATCGAAAAACTGCACGGATAAGAAAAATGCATTTTTTGTTGTCGCCGAATCGAGCCGTTACGCTTTTTGTTTTCAAGGCATTAAAGCATTAGAATTGCCTCGAATTTTCAAAGAAAATCATATCTACGCTAATATTAGGGGGAACATCGAAAAAACTGGTCGGATTCCGCTCGATAAGAAAAATGAATTTTTGTTGTCGCCGAATCGAAGCCGTGACGCTTTTTGTTTTCACGTATTAAAAGCATTAGAATTGCTCGATTTTTCTCAAAGAAATCATATCTACTCTAATATTAGGAACATCGAAAAACTCTCAGACGGATTCCGCTCGAAAATGCATTTTTGTTGTCGCCGAATCGAGGCGTGACGCTTTTTGTTTTCGCTATTAAAGCATTAGAATTGCTCGATTTCTCAAAGAAACGTTCTACGCCAATATTAGGGAACATCGAAAAACTCGCACGGATTCGCTCGATAAGAAAAATGCATTTTGTTGCTCGAATCGAGCCGTGACGCTTTTTGTTTCGCCATTAAAAGCATTAGAATTGCTCGATTTTTCAAAGAAAATCATACTCTACGCTTAATATTAGGTGAACATCGAAAAACTCAGACGGATTCCGCTCGATAATAAAAAATGCATTTTTGTCAGGCTGCCGAATCGAGCCATGGACGCTTTTTTGTTTTCTATTATTAAAGCTTTAGAATTGCTCGATTTTCTCAAAGAAAAACTACCCACGCTTAATATTAGGGAACATCAAAAACCAGATCGATAAGAAAAAATGCATTTTTGTTGTCAGCCGAATCGAAATAAGCATTTTTGTTTTCAGATAAAAGCATTAGAATTGCTCGATTTTCTCAAAGAAAATCATATCTACGCTTAATATTAGGGGGAATATTCAAAAAAACTCAGACGGATTCCGTCGATAAGAAAATGCATTTTGTTGTCGCCGAATCGAAAGGCAGTTGACGTTTTTTGTTTTCGCCATGAAAGTTTCGATTTTCTCAAAGGAACATACTTAATATTAGCGAATATCGAAAAACTTGCATCGGATTCCGTTCGGATAAGAAAAAATGCATTTTTTGTTGTCGCCGAATCGACCGTGACGTTTTTTGTTTTCGCGTATTAAAAGCATTAGAATTGCTCGATTTTCTCAAAGAAAATCATACCTACGCTAATATTAGGGGAACATCGAAAAAAACTCGTATGGATAAGAAAAAATGCATTTTTTGTTGTCGCCGAATCGAGTCGTACGATTTTTGTTTTCGAGTATTAAAAGCATTAGAATTGCTCGATTTTCTCAAAGAAACTATATCTACGCCATTATTAGGAACATCGAAAAAACTCGTATCGACCTTGCCTCGGATAAGAAAAATGCATTTTTGTTGTCGCCGAATCGAGTCGACGCTTTTTGTTTTCACGTATTAAAAGCATTAGATCACCCGATTTTCTCAAAGAAAATCATATCTACTTAATATTAGGGGAACATCAAAAAAAAAAACTCGTATTTTGATTCCGCTCTGATAAGAAAAAATGCATTTTTTTAAGCGTCGCCTCGAATCGAGGCGTGACGTTTTTTTGTTTTCGCTTATTAAAAGCATTAGAATTGCTCGATTTTCTCAAAGAAAATCATACCTACGCGAAGATAGGGGGAATATCAAAATCCTCCTGCATTTCCATTCCGCTCGATAAGAAAAAATGCATTTTTGTTTGTCGCCGAATCGAGTTTGACGTTGTTTCGCTATTAAAAGTATTAGAATTGCTCGATTTTCTCAAAGAAAATCATACCTACGCTAATATTAGGTGAACATCGAAAAACTCGTACGGATTCCGCCTTGATGTTAAAATGCATTTTTTGTTGTCGCCTAATCGACTGTGACCTTTTTTGTTTTCTCGTATTAAAAGCTTTAGAATTGCTCGATTTTCTCAAAGAAAATCATACCTACGCTAGTATTAGGGGAACATCGAAAACCTCGTATTTATTAAGAAAAATGCATTTTTGTCAGTTTACCAATCGAGCCAAGCATGCTGTTTTCGCCAGACAGCATTAGAATTGCTCGATTTTCTCAAAGAAATATATCTACGCTAATATTAGGGGAACATCAAAAAAACTCGCACGGATCTCGCTCGGATAAGAAAAATGCATTTTTGTTGTCGCCGAATTCCAGCAGTTGACGCTTTTGTTTCTTATTAAAGTATTAGAATTGCTCGATTTTCTCAAAGAAAATCATACCTACGCTTAATATTAGGTGAATCGAAAAACTCGTGACGGATTCCGTTCTTGAGCAAGAAAAAATGCATTTTGTTGTCGCCGAATCGAGCCATGACGCTTTTTGTTTTCTATTAAAGCTTTAGAATTGCCTCGATTTTCTCTCTCAAAGAAAATCATACCTACGCTTTCTAATATTAGGGGAACATCGAAAACTCAGACGGATAAGAAAAATGCATTTTGTCGCCGAATCGAAATAAGCATGCTTTTTTGTTTTCGCCAGACAAAGCATTAGAATTGCTCGATTTTCTCAAAGAAAATCATATCTACGCTAATATTAGGGGAACATCGAAAAACTCAGACGGATTCCGCTCGATAAGAAAAATGCATTTTTGTTGTCACTAATCGGAAATGCGACGCTTTTTTGTTTTCACTATTAAAAGCATTAGATCTGCTCGATTTTCTCAAAGAAAATCATATCTACTCTAATATTAGGGGGAACATCGAAAAAACTCAGACGATTCCTTTCGCTCTGGATAAGAAAATGCATTTTTGTTGTCGCCGAATCGAAAGTGACGCTTTTGTTTTCGCTTATTAAAGCATTAGAATTGCTCGATTTTCAAAGAAAATCATACCTACGCTAATATTAGGGGAACATCGAAAAACTTCTATCGATTCCTCGTTTCGATAAGAAAAATGCATTTTTGTTGTCGCCGAATCGTGCCGTGACGCTTTTTTGTTTTCGCTTATTAAAAGCATTAGAATTGCTCGATTTTCAAAGAAAATCATACCTACTAATAATAGAACATCGAAAAAACTCAGACGGACCTGTCACAAGAAAATGCATTTTTTGTTGTCGCCGAATCGAGCCATGACGCTTTTTTGTTTTCTATTATTAAAAGCTTAATTGCTCGATTTTCTCTCAAAGAAAATCATACCTACGCTTAATATTAGGGGAACATCGTAAAAAAACTGCACGGATAAGAAAAATGCATTTTTGTGGTTTGCCGCTGAATCGAGCCAAGTACGTTTTTTTGCTTTCAAGATAAGCATTAGAATTGCTCGATTTTCTCAAAGAAAATCATATCTACGCTAATATTAGGGGAACATCGGTAAAAACTCGTATCTGACCTCGCTCGGATAAGAAAAATGCATTTTGTTGTCGCCGACCGAAAGCAGTTGATGCTTTTTGTTTTCGCTTATTGCGCATTAGAATTGCTCGATTTTCTCAAAGAAAACGCTAATATTAGGTGAACATCGAAAACCCACGGATTCCGCTCGGATAAGAAAAATGCATTTTTATTGTCGCCGACCGAGCCATGATCAAGTGAGTTTTCTATTATTAAAAAGCTTTAGAATTGCCTTACTTTTCTAAAGAAAATCATACCTACGCTTAATATTAGGGGAACATCAAAACTCAGACGAAGAAAAATGCATTTTTGTTGTCGCCGAATCGAGCCGTGACGTTTTTTGTAGCCACAGATAAAGTATTAGAATTGCTCGATTTTTCAAAGAAAATCATATCTAGTCTAATCTTAGGGGAACATCAAAAAACTCAGACGGATCTGGATAAAAAATGCATTTTTGTTGTCGCCGAATCGAGGGCGTGACGTTTTTGTTTTCGCTTATTAAAAGCATTAGAATTGCTCGATTTTCCCCAAAGAAAATCATACCCACGCTTAATATTAGGGAACATCGAAAAAACTCTCAGACGGACCTCGCTTCGGATAAGAAAAAATGCATTTTGTCGTCGCCGACCGAGCCGTGATCGCTTTTTGTTTCGGATGAATTGCTCGATTTCTAAAGAAAATCATACCTACGCTAATATTAGGTGAACATCGAAAAACTCAGCATCGATTCCGTCTCTGATAAGAAAAATTTTTTGTTGTCGCCGAATCGAGTCATGACGTTTTTTTGTTTTCTATTATTAAAAGCTTTAGAATTGCTCGATTTTCTTTCAAAGAAAATCATACCCACGCTTAATATTAGGGGGGAACGATCGAAAAACTCGTAGACCTGATAAGAAAAAATGCATTTTTGTTGTCGCCGACCGAGTCAGCATGCTTGTGAGCCACAGATTAAAAGCATTAGAATTGTCGATTTTCAAAGAAAATCATATCTACGCTTAATATTAGGGGAACATCGAAAAAAACTGCACGGATTCCGCTCGATAAGAAAAAGCATTTTGTTGTCAGCAGACCGAGGCGGACGTTGTTTCGCATTAAAGCATTAGAATTGCTCGATTTTCTCAAAGAAAATCATATCTACGCTTAATATTAGGGGAACATCGAAAAACTCGCACGATTCCCGCTCGATAAGAAAAATGCATTTTTGTTGTCGCCGACCGAGCCGTGACGTTTTTGTTTTCGCCAGACAAAGCATTAGAATTGCTCGATTTTCTCAAAGAAAATCATATCTAGTCTAATATTAGGGAACATCGAAAAAAATCCCGCACGGATTCCGTTTCTGATAAGAAAAATGCATTTTGTTGTCGCCGAATCGAGGCGGACGCGAGAGCCCGCTTATTAAAAGCATTAGAATTGCTCGATTTTCTCAAAGAAAAATCATACCCCACGCTAATATTAGGGAACATCGAAAAAACTCGCACGGATTCCGCCTGATAAGAAAAATGCATTTTTTGTTTGTCGCCGAATCGAGCCGTGACGTTGTTTTTGCTTATTAAAGCATTAGAACTGGACATTTTCTAAAAAAGAAAATCATACCTACGCTAATATTAGGTGAACATCGAAAAAACTCGCACGGATTCCGCTCGATAAGAAAAATGCATTTTTGTCGTCAGCCGAATCGAGCTACGACAAGTGAGTTTTCTATTATTAAAGCTTTTAGAATTGCTCGATTTTTCTCAAAGAAAATCATACCCACGCTAATATTGTGGAACATCGAAAAAACTCGACGGATAAGAAAATGCATTTTGTTGTCGAATCGAGCCGTGACGCTTTTTGTTTTCGCCAGATTAAAGGCATTAGAATTGCTCCGATTTTCTCAAAGAAAATCATATCTAGTCTAATCTTTTAGGGGGAACATCGAAAAACTGCATGATTCGCTCGGATAAGAAAAATGCATTTTTTGTTGTCGCCGAATCGAGGCGTGACGCTTTTGTTTTCGCTTATTAAAAGCATTAGAATTGCTCGATTTTCAAAGAAAATCATACCCACGCTAATATTGTGGAACACAAAAAATCCTCGCATTCGATTCCGCTCTGATAAGAAAAATGCATTTTTTGGTTGTCGCCGACCGAAATTATTGACGTGAGCCGCTTATTAAAAGCATTAGAATTGCTCGATTTAAAAGAAAATCATACCTACGCTTAATATTAGGTGAATTATTCAAAACTCAGACGGATTCCGCTCGGATAAGAAAATGCATTTTTTGTTGTCGCCGAATCGAGCCATGACGTTTTTGTTTTCTATTATTAAAGCTTTAGAATTGCTCGATTTTCTCTAAAGGAAATCATACCTACGCTATACAGGAACATCGAAAAACTCAGACGGATAAGAAAAATGCATTTTTGTTGTCGCCGAATCGAGTCATGACAAGTGAGCTGCATTAAAAGCATTAGAATTGCTCGATTTTCAAAGAAAATCATATCTACTCTTAATATTAGGGAACATCGAAAAAACTGCAGACGGATTCCGCTCGGATAAGAAAAATGCATTTTTTTGTCGTCGCCGAATCGAAAGCGTGACGCTTTTTGTTTTCGCTTTATTAAAAGCATTAGAATTGCTCGATTTTCTCTCAAAGAAAATCATACCCACGCTAATATTAGGGGAACATTGAAAAACTGCACGGATTCGTTTCGATAAGAAAATGCATTTTTGTTGCTCAGCCGAATCGAGCCGCGACGTTTTTTGTTTTCGCGCTATTAGAATTGCTCGATTTTCTAAAGAAAATCATACCTATCGCTTAATATTAGCGAACATCGAAAAAACTCGACGGATTCCGCTCGATAAGAAAAATGCATTTTGTTGTCGCCGAATCGAGCCATGACGCTTTTTTGTTTCTCTATTATTAAAGCTTTGAATTGCTCGATTTTCAAAGAAAATCATACCTACGCTAATATTAGGTGAAACACCGAAAAAACTCAGACGGATTCGTTTCGATAAAGAAAATGCATTTTGTTGTCGCCGGACCGAGCGTGACGTTGTTTCGCATTAAAAGCATTAATTTCGATTTTCTCAAAGAAAATCATATCTAGTCTAATATTAGGGAACATCGAAAAACTCGCGACGGACCTGCTCGATAAGAAAATGCATTTTGTTGTCGCCAACCGAGGCGTGACGCTTTTTTGAGCCGCTATTAAAGCATTAGAATTGCTCGGGATTTTCTCTCAAAGAAAACTCTACGCTTATTGGGAACATCGAAACCCACGGATTCCTTGCCTTGATAAGAAAAATGCATTTTGTTGTCGCTTTAATCGAGCTGCTATTGCTGAGCCACAGATAAGCATTAATTGCTCGATTTTCTCAAAGAAAATCATATCTACCTTTAATAGGGAACATCGAAAAACTTCTCAGACGGACTCCCTGCTCGGATAAGAAAAATGCATTTGTCGCCGACCGAGGCGTGACGCTTTTTGTTTTCGCCATTAAAGCATTAATTGCTCGATTTTCTCAAAGAAAATCATACCTACTGCCATTGCTGGGGAACATTGAAAAACTCTGTTGGATTCCGCTCGATAAGAAAAATGCATTTTGTTGTCGCCGACCCAGCCCCGACGTTTTTTGTTTTCGCTATTAGAATCGCCGATTAAAGAAAATCATACCTACGCTAATACAGTTTAACATCGAAAAACTCAGACGGATAAGAAAAAATGTATTTTTTTGTTGTCAGCTGACCGAGTTGCATTAAGTGAGCCTTTTATGCATTAAAAGCATTAGAATTGCTCGATTTTCTCTCTCAAAGAAAATCATATCTACGCTAATATTAGGAACATCAAAAAATCGCATCGGATTCCGCTCGATAAGGCGCCATTTTTTGTTGTCGCAGTAATCGAGGCGCGATCGCTTTTATTTCGTATTAAAGCATTAGAATTGCTCGATTTTCAAAGAAAATCATATCTACGCTTAATATTAGGGGAACATCTAAAACCGTGACGATTCGCTTCGATAAGAAAAAATGCATTTTTGTTGTCGCCGAATCGAGCCGCGACGCTTTTGTTTTCGCCGTATTAAAAGCATTGAATCACGATTTTCTCAAAGAAAATCATATCTAGTCTATTAGAACATCGGGGAAAAACTCAGACGGATCTGCTCGATATGAAAAAATGCATTTGTTGTCGCCGAATCGAGGCTGACGCTTTTTGTTTTCGCTATTAAAGCATTAATTGCTCGATTTTCAAAGAAAATCATACCCACGCTAATATTAGGAACATCGAAACCCGCACGATTCCTGCCCTGATAAGAAAAATGCATTTTGTTGTCGCCGAATCGAGCCGTGACGTTTTCGCTTATTAAAAGTATTAGATCTGTTCATTTTCAAAAGAAAATCATACCCCACGCTGTTGAGCGCATAGGTGAACATCGAAAACTGCACGGATTCCGCTCGATAAGAAAAATGCATTTTTTGTTGTCGCCGAATCGAGCCACGACGTTGTTTTCACATTAAAGTTTTAGAATTGCCCATTTTCAAAGAAAATTGACACTCTACGCTTAATATTAGGGGAAGATCAAAAACCGCGATAAGAAAAAATGCATTTTTGTTGTCGCCGAATCGAGCCGTTACGCTTTTTTGTTTTTGCGACAAGATTGAATTGCTCGATTTTTTCTCAAAGAAAATCATCTACTCTAATATTGGGGAACATCGAAAAAACTCGTGACGGATTCCGTCTCGATAAGAAAAATGCATTTTGTTGTCGCCGACCCAGGCGTGATCGCTTTTTGTTTTCGCTTATTAAAAGCATTAGAATTGCTCATTTTCAAAGAAAATCATACCTACGCTAATATTAGGGAACATTGAAAACTGCACGGGATTCCGCTCGATAGCAAAAATGCATTTTTTTGTTGTCGCCGAATCAGCCGTGATTTTTTTGTTTTCGCTTTATTAGAATTGCTCGATTTTCAAAGAAAATCATACCTACGCTTAATATTAGGTGAACATCGAAAAAACTCAGACGGATCTGCTCTGATAAGAAAAAACGCATTTTTGTTGTCGCCGAATCGAGCCATGACGCTTTTTTGTTTTCATTATTAAAAGCTTTAGAATTGCCCGATTTTCTCAAAAGAAAATCACACCCACGCTATTTATTTAGGGAACATCGAAAAAACTCAGACGGATAAGAAAAATGCATTTTTGTTGTCGCCGACCGAGTCAAGACAAGTGAGCCACAGATAAGCGCGATGACTGCCTTGACAAAGAAAATCATATCTACGCTTAATATTGGGGAACATCGAAAAAAATCGCACGGATTCCGCTCTGATAAGGTAAAATGGCTGTTGTCCAGAATCGAGGCGACGCTTTTTGTTTTCACAGATAAAAGCATTAATTGCTCGATTTTCTCAAAGAAAATCATATCTACTCTAATATTAGGGGAACATCGAAAAAAACTCAGACGGATTCGCTCGATAAGAAAAATGCATTTTGTTGTCGCCGAATCGAAGGCGACGTGAGCCAGCTTATTAAAAGTAGCATTAGAATTGCTCGGCCTTTTCTCTCAAAGAAACGGCGGCCTCACGCTTAATATTAGGGGAACATTAAAACCCAGACGACCCCGCTCGATAAGAAAAAATGCATTTTTGTTGTCGCCGACCGAGCCCCGACAAGCTTTTTTGTTTTCGCTATTAGAATTGCTCGATTTTCAAAGAAAATCATAATCTACGCTAATATTAGGTGAACATCGAAACTCAGAGCCTGGATAAGAAAAATGCATTTTTGTTGTCGCCGAATCGAAGCCAAGATGCTTTTTGTTTTTGCGTATTAAAGCATTAGAATTGCTCGATTTTCTCAAAGAAAATCATATATCCCAATATTGGGAACATCGAAAAATCGCACGGATTCCGTCGGATAAGAAAAAATGCATTTTTGTTGCTCCTGCACCGAGGCGGACGCTTTTTTGTTTTCGACAGCATTAGAATTGCTCGATTTTCAAAGAAAATCATATCTACGCTTAATATTAGGGGAATATCGAAAAACTCGTACGGATTCCGCTCGGATAAGAAAAACATTTTTTGTTGTCGCCGAATCGAGCCGTGACGCTTTTTAGTTTTCACAGATAAAAGCATTAGAATTGCTCCATTTTTCAAAGAAAATCATATCTGGTCCAATATTAGGGGAACATCGAAAAACTCGTGACGGATTCCGTCGGATAAGAAAAAAATGATTTTTGTTGTCGCCGAATCGAGGCGTGACGTTTTGTTTTCGCTATTAAAAGCATTGAATTGCTCGAGCCAAAGAAAATCATACCTACGCTTAATATTAGGGAACATCGAAAAACTCGCATTTTGATTCCGCTCGATGTTAAAAATGCATTTTTGTCGTCGCCGAATCGAGCCGCACGCTTTGTTTCGCTGGCTGTGCATTAGAATTGCTCGATTTTCTAAAAGAAAATCATACTCTACGCTAATATTAGGTGAACATCGAAAAAACTCGTATCGATCTGCTCGATAAGAAAATGCATTTTGTTGTCGCCGACCCGAGCCATGACGTTTTTTTGTTTTCTATTATTAAAAGCTTTTAGAATTGCTCGATTTTCTCAAAGAAAATCATACCTACGCTTGGGGGAATTTTAAAAACTCAGATGATGGGCGAAAAATGCATTTTTTTGTTGTCGCCGAATCGAGCCAAGACAAGTGAGCCAGATTAAAAGATTAGACCGCTTCGATTTTCTCAAAGAAAAATCATATCTACTCTAATATTAGGGGAACATCGAAAAACTCGTACGGATTCCGCTCGATAAGAAAAATGCATTTTGTTGTCGCCGAATCGAGGCGTGACGTTTTTGTTTTCGCTTTATTAAAGTATTGAATTGCTCGATTTTCTAAAGAAATCATACCTACGCTAATATTAAGGGAACATTGAAAACTCGCATTTGATTCCGTTTCGATAAGAAAAATGCATTTTTGTTGTCGCCGAATCGAGTCGCGGACGCTTTTTTGTTTTCGCTTATTGAATTGCTCGATTTTCTCTCAAAGAAATCATACCCCACGCTAATATTAGGTGAACATCGAAAACTTTCAGACGGATTCCGCCTCTGAGCAAGAAAATGTATTTTTGTTGTCGCCGACCAGCCATGACGTTGTTTTCTATTATTAAAGCTTTAGAATTGCTCGATTTTCAAAGAAAATCATACCTATGCTTAATATTAGGGAACATCGAAAAACCGACGGATAAGAAAAATGCATTTTTTGTTGTCAGCCGAATCGAGTCAGCGCTTTTGTTTTCACAGATTAAAAGCATTGAATTGCTCGATTTTCTCAAAGAAAATCATATCTACCTAATATTAGGGGAACATCGAAAAAAACTCAGACGATCTGCTCGATAAGAAAAAATGCATTTTTGTTGTCGCCGAATCGAAAGCGCCGACGTTTTTTGTTTTCGCTATTAAAAAGCATTAGAATTGCTCATTTTCAAAGAAAATCACATACCTACGCCAATATTAGGGGAACATTGAAAAACTCGCACGGATTCCGCTTCGATATGCATTTTGTTGTCACGAATCGAGCCGCGATTTTTGTTTTCGCTTTATTAGAATTGCCCATTTTCCCAAAGAAAATCATACCTCCACGCTAATATTGGTGAACATCGAAAAACTCAGACGGATTCCGCTCGATAAGAAAAATGCATTTTTTGTTGTCGCCGACCGAGCCATGATCGTTTTTTGTTTCTATTATTAAAGTTTTAGAATTCGTTCTCGATTTTCTCTAAAGAAATCATACCTACGCTTAATATTAGGGGAACATCGAAAAACTCAGACGGATAAGAAAATGCATTTTTGCGTCGCCGAATCGAGCTACGCTTTTTTGTTTTCACAGATAAAAGCATGAACGTTCATTTTCTCAAAGAAATCATATCTACGCTTAATATTAGGGAACATCGAAAAAATCGCACGGATTCCGCTCGATAAGAAAAAATGCATTTTTGTTGTCGCATCCAGGCGCGACGCTTTTTTGTTTCGCCAGATAAAGCATTAGACTGCTCGATTTTTCAAAGAAAATCATATCTACTCTAATACAGGGAACATCGAAAAACTCGCACGGATTCCGTCTCCTGATAAGAAAAATGTATTTTTGTTGTCGCCGACCGAGGCGTGGACGTTTTTTGTTTCGCTTTTACAAAAGCATTAGAATTGCTCGATTTTCAAAGAAAATCATACCTACGCTAATATTAGGGGAACATTGAAAAAAAACTCGCACGGATCTGCTTCGGATAAGAAAATGCATTTTTTTGTTGTCGCCGAATCGAAGCCCCCACGTTTTTTGTTTTCGCTTATTAGAATTGCTCGATTTCTCAAAGAAAATCATACCACGCCTAATATTAGGTGAACATCGAAAAACTCAGACGCGATAAGAAAAAATGCATTTTTGTCGGCCGCTAATCGAGTCATACGCTTTTTTGTTTTTGGCGTGACAGTTATTGGAATCGGTTCGATTTTCTCAAAGAAAATCATATCTACGCTAATATTAGGGAACATCGAAAAAATCGCACGGATCCGTTTCCTGATAAGAAAAAATGCATTTTTGTCGCCGCAGACCGAAAGCGTGACGCTTTTTGTTTCGCCAGACAGCATTAGAATCGCTCGATTTTCTCAAAGAAAATCATATCTACGCCAATATTAGGGGAACATCAAAAAACTCTGCACGGATTCCGCTCGATAAAGAAAAATGCATTTTTTGTTGTCGCCGACCGAGCCGCGACGCTTTTAGTTTTCGCATTAAAAGATTAATCGCCGATTTTCTCAAAGAAAAATCATATCTAGTCTAATATTGGGGAACATCGAAAAAACTCAGACGGGATTCCGCTCTGATAAGAAAAATGCATTTTGTCGTCGAATCGAAGCGTGACGCTTATTTTCGCTGTTGCAGCATTAGAATTGCTCGATTTTCTCTAAAGAAAATCATACCCCACGCTTAATATTAGGGGAACATCGAAAAAACTCAGACGGATTCCGTTTCGAGAAGAAAAATATTTTTGCTGCCGCCGAATCGAGCCGCGACGCTTTTTGTTTTCGCTTATTGCGCATTAATCTGCTCGATTTTCTAAAAGAAAATCATACCTACGCTAATATTAGGTGAACATTTTAAAAAACTCAGACGGACCTCGCTCGGATAAGAAAAATGCATTTTTGTTGTCGCCGAATTCGAGCCATGACGCGGTTTTCTATTATTAAAGCTTTAGAATTGCTCGATTTTCAAAGAAAATCATACTTACGCTAATATTGGGAACATCGAAAAAACTCGCAGACGGATGCTGCATTTTTGTTGTCGCCGAATCGAGCCAAGACAAGTGATTTTCGCTGTATTAAAGCATTAATTGCTCGATTTTCAAAGAAATCTCATATCTACTCTAATATTAGGGGAACATCGAAAAAACTCGTACCTGATTCCTGCTCGGATAAGAAAATGCATTTTTGTTGTCGCCGAATCGAGGCGTGACGCTTTTGTTTTCAGCTTATTAAAAAGCATTAATCTGCTCGATTTTCTCAAAGAAAATCATACCTACGCTTAATATTAGGGGAACATTGAAAAAACTCGCACGGATTCCGGCTCTACAAGAAAAAATGCATTTTGTTGTCGCCGAATCGAGCCGTGACGCTTTTTGTTTCGCTTATTAGAATTGCTCGATTTTTCTCAAAGAAAATCATACCTACGCTTAATAGGTGAACATCGAAAAATCCTCAGACGGATTCCTCGCTCGATAAGAAAATGTATTTTTTGTTTGTCAGCTGACCGAGCCATGACGCGAGCCATTATTAAAGTTTTTAGAATTGCTCGATTTTCAAAGAAAATCATACCTACGCTAATATTAGGGAACATCGAAAAAACTCAGACGGATAAGAAAAATGCATTTTTGTTACCGCCGAATCGAGCCGTTACGCTTTGTTTTCGCCAGATTAAAAGCATTAATTGCTCGATTTTCTCAAAGAAAATCATAATTTACTCTAATATTAGGGGAACATCGAAAAACTCGCACGGATTCCGTCGATAAGAAAAATGCATTTTTTCAGTTGTCGCCGAATCGGCGCGCGACGTTTTTGTTTTCGCTTATTAAAGCATTAGAATTGCTCGCATTTTCAGCGAAAATCATACCACGCTTAATTAGGGGAACATTGAAAAAACTTCGCACGGATTCCTGCTGATAAAGAAAATGCATTTTTTGTTGTCGCCGAATCGAGCCGGACGTTTTTTGTTTTCGCTATTAGAATTGCTCATTTTCTCAAAGAAAATCATACTCATCACAGAACATCGAAAAACTCAGACGATTCCGCTCTGGCGTTAAAAATGCATTTTTTGTTGTCGCCGAATTGCCATGACGTTTTTGTTTTCTATTAAAGCTTTAGAATTGCTCGATTTTCAAAGAAATCATACCTACGCTAATATTGTGGAACATCGAAAAAACTCGCACGGATAAGAAAAATGCATTTTTTGTTGTCGCCGAATCGAGCCAAGTACGTTTTTGTTTCGCATTAAAGTATTAATTGCTCGATTTTCTCAAAGAAAATCATATCTACGCTTAATATTGGGAACATCGTAAAAAAATCGCATGATTCCGCTTCCTCGATAAGAAAAAAAATTTATTTTGTTGTCGCAGAATCGAGGCGTGACGTGAGCCAAGGTATTAAAAGCATTAGAATTGCTCGATTTTCCTCAAAGAAAATCATATCTACGCTTAATATTAGGGGAACATCAAAAAACTGCATTTGACCTGCTCGATAAGAAAATGCATTTTCTTTGCTTGTCGCAGAATCGAGGCGTGACGCTTTTTGTTTCGTGACAAAAGTGAGCTGAATTGCTCGGCTTCTTTCAAAGAAAATCATATTCGCCATTGTTAGGGGAACATCGAAAAACTCAGACGGATTCCGCTCGATAAGAAAATGCATTTTTATTGTCAGCCGAACCGAGTTTGACGCTTTTTTGTTTTCACAGACAAAAGCATTAGAATTGCCTCATTTTCTCAAAGAAAATCATATCTAGTCTAATATTAGGGAACATCGAAAAACTCGCACGGATTCCGCTCGGGATAAGAAAAGTGCATTTTGTTGTCGCCGAATCGGTGGCGTGACGCTTATTTTCGCTATTAAAAGCATTAGAATTGCTCGATTTTCTCAAAGAAAATCATACCTACGCTTAATATTAGGGGAACATCGAAAACTCAGACGGATCTGCTCGATAAGAAAATGTATTTTTGTTGTCGCCGAATCGAGCCGGACGTTTTTGTTTTCGCGTATTAAAAGCATTAGAATTGCTCGATTTTCTAAAAGAAAATCATACCTACGCTAATATGAGGTGAACATCAAAAAACTCGTATCGACTTCGCTCGATAAGAAAATGCATTTTTTGTTGTCGCCGAATCGAAGCTACGACGCTTTTTTGTTTTCATTATTAAGCTTTAGAATTGCTCGCCGATTTTCTCAAAGAAAATCATACCTACGCTTAATATTAGGGAACATCGAAAAACTCTCAGACGGGATAAGAAAAAATGCATTTTGTTAATCGAGCCGCTACGCTTTTTGTTTTCGCATTAAAAGCATTAATTGCCGATTTTCTCAAAGAAATCATATCTACTCTAATATTAGGAACATCGAAAAACTCGCCAGACGGATTCCTCGCTCTGGGATAAGAAAAAATGCATTTTTTGTCACGAATCGAGGCGCTGACGCTTTTTTTGTTTTCGCTTATTAAAAAGCATTAATTGCTCGATTTTCTCAAAGAAAATCATACTCGCCATTGTTGTGGGAACATTGAAAAAACTCGCACGGATTCCGCTTCGATAGCGAAAATGTATTTGTTGTCGCCGAATCGAGCCTCGACAAGTGAGCCATGAATTGCTCGATTTTCTGAAGAAATCATCAAAAAACTCGCACGGATTCGCTCGATAAGAAAAATGCATTTTTGTTGTCGCCGAATCGAGCCATGACGCGAGCTTCTATTATTAAAGCTTTTAGAATTGCTCGATTTTCAAAGAAATCATACCCACGCTAATATTGTGGGAACATCAAAAACTCGTATCTGGATAAGAAAAATGTATTTTTGTTGTCGCCGACCGGTTGCGACAAGTGAGCTTATGTGACAGCATTAGAATCTGCTCATTTTCAAAGAAAACTGCGCCCACGCTTAATAGGGAACATCGAAAAAATCAGACGGATCTTGCTCGATGGCAATGCATTTTGTTTGTCAGACCGAGGCGTGATCGCGAGAGCCAGATTAAAAGCGCATTAGAATTGCTCGATTTTTCTCAAAGAAAATCATATCTACGCCAATATTGGGAACATTCAAAACTCGTACGATTCCTCGCTCGGATAAGAAAAATGCATTTTTGTTGTCGCCGACCGAGCGTGACGCTTTTTTGTTTTCACAGATAAAAGTATTAGAATTGCTCGATTTTCAAAGAAAATCATATCTAGTCTAATATTAGGGGGAACATCGAAAAAAACTCGCATCGATTCCGCTCGATAAGAAAATGCATTTTTGTTGTCGCCGAATCGAGGCGTGAGCACAGCCGTAACTGAACGAAGTACTGAT
>JADFUC010000151.1:0-59504 GCA_019722365.1 Lithospermum erythrorhizon | reverse complement strand
TTGAAGTTACGTATTGCTGGGCTATATATTTGCTAGGATCTTAATTATTAATCGCTATAATAATAGTAATTGGTCAATTATTATTATTATACAACTTATCATTAGTCGAGCCTGTATGTCACACACATACAAAGGGATTTGAGTTATATTTCATCTATGAAATCAAAGAGAATGAAAGATAATTGAGAAATGTATTTCAATACAAGTGGTTCTACATTTTATGTAGAATATCGATTGAATAAATGTAATCAATTAAATAGTTATTTAATCGTTCGAGTAATTTTAGTATTTATCAATAACTTGAAAGATTATTGATATCGACTCATTACAATTTAATTGCTAATTAAATAGTTCAACTCTCAATAGAACTCCACAAGGTCTTAACGAACTAATAGAGCTAATCTAGTCATTTCATACTTAACGGAGCTGTTTATCGGGCTTGCTTTTAACTCTAGCCCTCCTCTATATAAGCAAACTCTTTAGATTTTTCATGACATAATAATTGGCTGAAAGCTTTTCATCAAAAACCCTAAGTAGCTCTCTCTCCCGCCTCTTGGCCGAAAATTCTCCTAAGAATTTTGGTTTTTTGTTCATCCTTGTTTACTAAAGATAAATGGGTTCTCTGATTCAACCTCTCTCCCGGACCAACTGTAGATATCATAATTTATCGATATTACAACAAGGTTCGAAGTGGGGTCAAATCTATGTCAGGAATTGGAAGAGTACGGAATTTGCTTAAGTTTACTCCGCCGTATCAGAAGTACTGCTCATATCAGAATTATATGTATTTGATTAATAATGTAGTAAGCACTTTAAGATCCCCTCGGAATTATGGATTGTGATTAATACTCATATATCCATAGAGTTTTCCCATCGATTAAGGGGAATGACATGTGTATATATACATCAGGCGAGTAGCCCCGACCGGGAGAAGTTCGGCGTGATATGGCTATCATGGAGTGTTCCTTGCGCGATCTCGAGGTCTCGCGACATGCATATTGAAAGTGAGTAGCTCCCGGTCGGAGTGATCAGATTTATATATACGCCATGCATGCTACAGATATCGGGTGGTGCTGAATGAAGTCGACGCGCTGATGGGTGTTTTGATGTTGTACATTTTGCCGACTAATTTTATCAAGCCATGGGCCGCTTCATTTGAATGAATATTTGATAGTGCGGCTGCTGATGGCCATGAATAGTTCATGAATGTTATATATATATACTTTATATATAATTATGATTATACGTGGTCGATACCATTTGTGGTATTTGTATTCACTAAGCTTCATAAATTTTTACCCCTATTCTCTCTTTGGGCAGCATTTTATGCTCAGTTTCTAGGAGTCGATCGTCCAAAGTCAGCCGGTGAGCTACGCTGACAAGTCATGGATTAAGATCAGAAAGTAGTGCGGTGGCACAGTAAGTCCTCGAAGAATCTTTGTATTATCTTTTTCCTCATGTTATGTTGTTAGAACTTTATGTTGTATATTATGGGGTCACGTGGTGACCCTTCTCATACTATTATTAGATGTATCATGGATACTAAGTCAAGTACCGTTGGTTGTATATTTCGTGATGATCTTATGTTTGTATTGCTGTTAGTGGTAAAAGGTCGGAACCATCACTCATATTTACTTGTGTTTCTCATTCACTCACTCATGAATATTATGGTTCCATTCACTCACTAGTCATTTTAACTTGGTCATTTTTACTCCAATTGTCAAATATTCTGTGAAATCAACTTTTAATCAACACATCTAGGGGTACAATGGTCATTTGACATATAAAATTTTAATAAAAAATTAAAAAATGAGGAATATAATCACCTCCCCTTTCCCATGGCATCTTTTTGGCATCTGAGAATATCCATGGCATATTCTTGGCATCTACCATATCCTTTCCATCACGCCACTCATCGATCGAAATTTCACCGCCGGATATTCACCTGTCAACAAAGGTTTCCGGCAACCTTTTCCGGCCAAATTTTCAACGTTCTTAGACCAAAAAAGTGAATTCCGGCAAAAAAAATCACTTTTTTTTACCGGAAATGATTAAACAGAAAATTCCATTTCTCTCGTATGCCTCATTCTTTAAGCTAATCAAATTAGCTTTTTTAGCCAAATAAAAATATTAATAGTACACACAAGGCAAAAAGAGATAAGCCATGGCTACAAAATACCCGTCAGACATGTGACCCATATCCGGTTTTGCCCACCAAGATATTTTAGCTATAAATTAATTTAGGTGTAGCATTTTGGAATGAGCATGTGTACTTCTTTTCAGCCGTTATACGCTAGATGGCGGTCGTTGGTTTGTCGCTGGGATCGCATATTCGCAGCAGAGCACAACCACCCTTTCGGCCACACAAAATCCTCTTTCTACTTTAGCCTCATTCTGTCTCCCCATTTCTTAGTCACATGGAAAGCGGGGGAGATGACATATTCTCATTTTTTATTTTTTATTAAACTTTTATATGTCAAATGACTATCAGACTCTGTAAGTTGTTGACTAAATGTTTAAGTAGCATTTTACAAAATATTTAACAATTGGAGTAAAATGACCAAGTTAAAAATGACTGTAATGTAGCTGAATGGAACCATAATATTCACGAGCGAAGTTTAAATTTAAGAACACAAGTAAACAATTTAATCGATTGCCTCCTACCTTTGCCCTGTTGCTATAGTGTTATCTTGGGACGCCATTGTTGATCACCGCTACATTTGACTAAAGAGTATTATTATTTACATCGTATGAATTCTTTTTATGTTGTTATCCCATCAAGCCGACTCAGGTGTTTTATGGATCTTAACCTCAAAGGCCCAACACCAAGTGGTCACACTTCACAGATTTCTCTCTCGTAGCGCCTGACAACTCTGCTTTCCAAAAATTAGTATTCCCTCACCTGCTCTTGGCTTCTCAAGGAGCAGCTTTGTTGACTTGTGCTGTGGCATGTACATCCTCTTTGCTTGCTCCTTCGAGAACTTCATCTTCAACTTTGGCTCAGAGATCAGAATGATCTCGAACTCTACATCTTTTTAATTTTGGCTTTGTAAAGTGCGGTTGTCGGGAGGGTACTCCGTGACTCTCCCATTTGTCGGCAACTATGGTAAACCTACGTCATGGGCTTTGGTAGGCAATGCCGAAAGTCTGGGAAGTGCGGCAAAGATGTAATTGGCAGTCCTAACGCATCCCCTTGTAATTTACGTTAACAAGTAAGACTCTAAAAGCTCCATCTTTGCACTTTGAGGCCCAAGCTCATCCACTGCTGGGATGAGCTCGCGATCGTTCTTCTTGGCGTTGCTTCTTGGCTCAAGAAGCGATTAAGTGCTTATCAAGTACCGCATCAAGAAACGGTTGGGAACTGCTTGCGTCAACTATTTTACGTGGACTGTTCGAGCTCGTGTACCACTCAAATGCATTCCCTTAGCTGAAGTGATTAACTGCTATCTACATGTGATCCCCATCGGCTTCCATCATTTTTGCATGTCTATGAAGTGTGTTATGTGTCATTGGGTTCCGACTGGCCAAAGCTGCTGGAAACTGGAGGTCAAGTCAAATAACCTTCGCCCCGGTTGAATATTATTTATATTATTTTATTTGATCGGGTGGTGTTGCTCGATGGTAAATATTAAATTTTTGGGGCGTATTACTAATATTTAAATCATATTAGTTTGAAATAACCAATTTTTATGATTCAAGTACAATTGAGTATCGGCTTCAGTTAAAACAAACCTCTAAACTTTTAGACAATCAGATAGCCTAAATCACTACTCATCCTTTTCCTCCTAATCATGTGCGAAATCACACCCTCATGCGCTTAGGACACCTCGTGCTTGCTTATAGACTACTTCAAGGCTAAGCAACTTCATTTCTATAAATAGCATAAACTAAAGAAAAGAAACACACAAAAAATTTCCTCCTCCTTTTCTTCATTAGGGCCGAGACCTCCCCCTCCCCCTTTCCTAAAAATTTTTCTTTCCTTTTTATGTTATTCTCCTCTTAAATCATAATCTTCTAAAGCTCTTCAAGTTTCAAGCAAGGAAAGTGTATAAGTATATCCTTTATCAAGTTATTTAACTAGTTGTATAATATGCCAAGTTACTTTGTTAGCTCAAGTCATCCATTAATGATATTTAGAGTTCATGATGCACAATTTAAATATAAGTATGTCAAGTATAGGGCTACTTTAATTTATCTTAATTAAATTTTGTTGAAGTAAAGAGTAAATTGATTACTTATAATATACATAAACCAAATTATAGAATCATATGTTAGTTCTAGTTTAATTATGTATTAGATTTTGATAAGTAGTATTCAATTTAGATTCTCGATATAACTAATATAGTTTGACATGTAATAAAAGCTAAAACGTGGGTATAGTAGTATATCGTAAAATGGGATGAAATTGCATAAGTTCAAGAGTAGTTCACAAATCTAGTAGTCAAGTATAGTTAAAGTTCCTAGAATAAAAGTAATTGTTATTATTATGTTCTTTGCTGATATCGAGTAGTTTCTTCGGGTAGTAAAAGTTGTCGATATTTGGCTCTTCAAGCAGTAGCATTTATATCACGTGAGATAACCCTTATATATATATCAGGTATATGTAAGCTTGTAAAGTTTTTAAATTAAAACGAGTTATATATGCATGACATGATTGCATCGATGACGAGTATCATATATATGTGATCACTGGTGATATCCTAGTCAAGGATACCCTCGATGATTTTGGTGATTGTTGATTCGATTTGTTTGCTGACTTTATTCGTTAGTTGGTCCCTCCTACAGTCAAGGCTTCCGCTTTTACTCGCAGGTAATGGGCGAGTTGTATTTTGCTGGTCTTCATTTGCTTCATGTAACAAACAAAATTGGTTTTCGCTTTTTCCTCCAAGAAGTCGGTGTATTCCTCGCCTACTCGTGCAGGCACCGGGCGCAGTTATATTTTTGTCGGGTCTTCGCTTTGCTCGCGTGCAGCAACGAACGATTTATCTTTCCTCTATTAGCGTATGTACTCTAATGTGGGGTCAAGTAGATTTATTGTCAGTGTGTGATATATCGATGTTATTGACCGCTGCATTTTGATAGTTTATTTCGTTGATTATTTGATACGATTAGGTTATCGGATAGTATCAATTATTCTCGATTATTTGGTAGGTCGATTATATTAATTTGTCGAGATTGTATGTTTACATTATGGCTATACGTGTGATTAGTTATGGTTTGTTATATAAATTGTTGAAGGAGACATTCGCGGCACTATCTGGCTACGAGGAGCCGAGTATAATTTGTAGGTACGTCATGTAGCAGATATCCTCAACAAATATTCATCTATTATTTCCTCTTCTTGAGTTTTAAAAAATATATGTTGTTCGAGGAGTCAGCGTACTCATACTATTATTATGTGTCAGATTTCTGGGGATTATGTCGTTATGATGCGTGGTCGTATTATTCAAACTTTGGTGTACGATGGTTATGAATGTCAGGTTTTAGTGGTGAGTCGTCAGGTTCCTCACCCCGACGGACAAAAAGTGTTTGATTAGTATTTATATCAAATGAAGTCTTTTATGTCGATATCCATCAATCGGGGAAGCTCCTGGGTGTTCAGATTTAGAAAGATCCCAAACTTGTGAGAAGCCTCCACCCTGCCTGGTCGCTACATTGGTGTACCAAGCCGGGTCAACCCTCAACCTATCTATGCGGGAGTCAGAGGGCTCCTACATGTGTGAGTACGGGTTGATCCGCCTGGGCCTGGAAGTTTCCTTTGATTGTCCCCACACGAACTCCCTCACCAAGAACCGGGTATGATCAACATCGTACCGAGAAACATGGGGCCTTACCACCTTGCTTCGTTGTCCCTTGGACATGATCGAGGCTCTGATATGGTGACGCAGGCGTCAGGTGCATCCTTCGAGGCGGCAGAGCTTCTTCTAGAGGTAAGGTCCTCACCAAGTCCATCAATTATGCATCATATATCTTCCCCGCTATACAAGCTGTGAGAATCCTCCCGACGCTGGATGCTCTTTGCCATGTCTTCCACCATCCTTTTAAATAGGCTATCTGCTCCTCTTATGTAGCGGTGCCCGCCATCGTGATCGAAATGTACCTAATATGATCACCACTAAAGAGACCCATATTTGTATCGACTTTTTCCATGGATGCGATGGGCATGTATCCGCAATGATGGCGGCATGAGTATCCCGGGTCAGGTTCAGCCTTCAAGGCACTCAAGGTCCCTTTCACATCCTGGGACACGCCATTTCAAAGCTGTAATGCGCACCGGCTCGCCTCGTAGTAACTGTCAGTCGGCCTCCCGGTAGTACGCTGAACCGGAGACCTCGCTTGTATTTATCTTTAAGTATCTCGAGTCAATACAGAATCATACTTTGACGGCAAGCCCCGACGCTGACGGGTGTTGCACCACGATTTGATGTTGCATCCTCGGTCACAAGCTCTAAGCCACCATAATTTCCCGATTTGTCGATACGCCACACGCCCGGGGTTGGTCTATGTATCCGACAAAACCATCTTGCCGGGCGACTCGCACTGTAGTACTTCTTTGGAACATGGAGAAGAAGTTCAGATAGGCCCTTGAACTATTTTTGAGTCAAGAGGACGAAGAGTAGAAATAGTCTCACCGGCGTGTCGTCAAGATTTGTATTCAAGAAATATTTATTATTTATATGCGCTTCAATAATAAAACCACTTTCATGGAAATCTTTCAAGGTACAAATATTTATCAAACGATTGGGGTCCGACTATCGCCTAGTTATTCTACATATCCTCGACATGTCTGGCTACGTATGGCTTGACTTGATATGGACTTGAGCCGGGATGGAGCTCTGGGGTCTTTGAGTTGGATATGTTTCTCGCGCGGCCCGTGGACCTAAAATTTGATTCCTTTGACTTTTTACATACGTCCAAACTGGGCGCTGAAAGCAAATTTTTAATCCTGCAAGGTTGTTTAGACTTGATCGTTGTCTTCGGGACTTGGATCCTTGAGATACGGGCTGGATTTGAGGTGACTCTGACCTCTCCGCTTGATTGATAAAGAGGCTACCGGTGAGTTGACGCCTCTTGACTTGGATAAAAGGGCGCCTGACGCTAACCCTCTTTGCTGATACGCGGGTCAAGCCGATGCTTGACCCCTTCGGGATATGGATTGCAAGGCGGGGACTCGATGAACCTTGTTAAGCTTTAGGGTCGGGTTCCTTCAACAAGAGGGCCTTAACAGCCTTCCTCAGATCCGACGCTGATGTGTGAAGCCAGAAGTTCAGCAATGTTGCTCTTACTCTTTGATTCGACTGGGGTCAGCCAAGTGTACCAACTCTCACGTACCGGTGATTTGGTCCTTCTTCTAGTAGTGTTCCAAGCGCCTATTTGATATAGGAGGTGGTGGCTTCCAGTAGCTCGATCCTCTCCTCGGATTGACGTAGCTTAGGCCTTGCAGCAGATTTCCTCAAGGAAATTAGTCGGGGATGGACAGCCCAATTCTTGTCGGAGACCGGATTACCCGCCTTCCTTTATGGTTTTAGGCTCCTATTTAGTGCTTTAGGTGTCCTCAGAGTGCTTTTCCCTTTGAATCTTCGTTGGAGGTGTTTAGGTGTCTCTGCTAGTTTTTCTTTAAAGCTTTCCTTCGGCCCGATTCTCGATTGGTCGTTCATTGTGCATCATGATTCACTGCTTTATTTTCAAGCATGATCTAGACTCATTGGATATTTTACATGACTTATTCTCCAAGAATATGGAGTAGGGGCATATTATAGGGTTTTTTAGGTCAAGGATGAATTTATTTATCGACTCGACATTCCTTGTTTCCCATTAATTAAGCCTCACATCTTTTCGAAATCTCTTATTCTAGGTTTAAAATTAGTTTATTTAATGTAAAACTTCTAATTTTACCCTACAATTAATATCATGTCCTTTTTGAATCTCCAAGACCCTATTATTTTCTCCCCGATTTGAATATAATTCGAGCTCGGTGAACCTTAATCACACGCAATGGGATCGGGTTGAAATTAATTAAATTAATAAATCTATAAAAATATATTTTATTAATTAAAATTAATTAAATTTCTATTATTAAAAATTCAAAAATGTAACCATCTTTTAAGGGAGAACTGTGTGGGGAGAACTTCAAAATAAAAGAATGCGTAAATAAAAGACTAAACTAAACACAGAAACGAACTCCAAGCAGCTACCAATGTAAAGACTCCAGTTCCAAGCAACTTTGTTTGTGTAGTTCCACCAGGATATGAAGAGATTACAAGAAGGGGACTTATCCGAATGTACCACATTCTACTTCCCCTAGCTTTTACTCCAACTACCTTCAAGCATCAAAGATCCACCTATCTCTTCCTTATCAACACTCTCCTAGTGTTCGAATTTACAATAATCAAAAACAATTAACAGCTCTCAATGATCGTTATAACAATGCTATAAACACCCGTATATTAGTTAGAAGATTAGAGAGTTCTTCTAATAAGTAGCCTACACTAAACACTCGCTGTTTGCTCTCGAATATGCAAGAATGCTTTGTAGAAAACAAATATGAGTGTTTCCTTCAATTCTGATATCGCCTTTATATACTGCAGTTCTCCTCTGTGCCTACCAATTAGGTAAGGTATTTGATATGAGATCAAAATTCTTTCCATAAAACAAATGAGTCCTAATCGACTCAAACATTTACCTTATCACAAAAACTTGACCTTCAAGAAATATCTTTTCGATAACTTCATATATCACCAAATCTTTATACGCCCATATCTTCGAAACATAATCTTTGCGCTTGCATACCGCCAGTTTCATCGCTTTTAACACTGGGTCGATGATAAATAGTGTCCTCGCGCCACAGTTGAATGCCAACTATTATGATGCAAAGACGATTCTTTAGAAAAACTTGATCCAATAATCTACTGACCAACAAATTAAAATTCTGAATTTACCACTAGTTGAAATATATGTTCTATAGTACAATGAAGATCTCTCTCCTTTCTATTATAAATTCTTAAGCCTATCGGATATCGAGCATCTCATCTAATCTCATTAGTTGTTGAGACTAGCTAGCTATTTCTGGCCAAGCATTATTTTAATAACAAAAATCGATGATGGGTTGCCCCAAAGTGAGAACTTTATACCGCTAGTTCAATGTTCAATGTTTTTTCTTTTCAACAATATCTTCCCACTAATAAAAATATACGTAAATATGTTTCTTTCTTTTTACAGTACTAAATTCTAAAATACTCTTCTTATAACGATTCTTATTGATAGAAAAATAAAATCCTAATTTTTTATTAAAAAATACTATGACTATTCAATCATTTCAAATTTATAACCTAATATGAAAAGGATACTAATATTAAAATAATACTTTCTTCATATATGATCTATTATAATAATCTTTCTTTCTTTTTATATGTAATCTAGAGCTATTTTTTGGATGCTTTAAAAAAAATATAAACATGGTGCTTACTTAGATTTTGGTCATTGAATTTCATCATATTTAAGTATATTTTTCATATTTACAAAATTTTGTCACTATTATGCTCCAACAATATTGAAATAGCATAATTTATTAATAATGATATTTACTAGTAATATTTAAATACCATAATTTATCCATAATGATATACGCAATCAGTAAGCACCCTGCTCACAAAATTTTTATAACCAACCAAGTCAAACTCATACCATAATTTATCCATAATGATATACACAATCAGTAACCACCCTGCTCATAAAATTTTTGTAAGCAATCAAGTCAAACTCATATTACCTTTATTATCATAATGTTTATTATTATCTTTATTTTTATTATAAAAAGTTTGAAACCCTCAAACTAGGGTCCTACGCTATTCATGACCTTGAGGTATAAGTAAAAGGTAAATCATGAGATGTGTCTCAAGTGATCATGGATTACCTTTATTATTATGATTTTTATTGATGACGTAATAATTTTTAACTTTTTTTGAAAAGAATGTATTTGACAATATAATTGTCGATTTTTTTCTAAAGAATAGACTTTAATATAGTAGATTAAAAATTCTTGTTATTAAAAAATATATTACGGTGAATTCTTTTGATATTAGTATTTTGAAATCTAAAATAAGAGTTCTACTCAATTTAAACAACTCATGTCCGACTTAACAAGGTTGATTGCTAGCTCACATAATTATTTCCTTTTTCTTCTTTGATTTGTCGCAAATATCAACATAAAATAAAGCTCATATGGTGTATGCATTATGCATCGACTTTAAATTTGTTTATTTTAAAAATTTAAGATTATCAGTTGGTTAAACAATTAAGTCATATTCATAATATGGTCATTACATGATACGTATGTAAATGGGTCGAACCAATCAATGTCCTTAAAAAGGTTGGGTTCGACTTAAAAAAAGTTCAGACTTAGTCTCAGTTTTCGGTTTGGCTCAACCTCGAACCTAGCAAGCCCAATATGCTTTAGTTTGACATTAGTTTCATTGAAAATTTAATTCAGGTAAACAAAAAAAATTATGTATTTCCCAAAAGAGTATTAGACTAATAGTTTGCATTTTAAAAATAAATGTATTAGACTAATAGTTAATATTTTTAAATAAAAAATACACTTTAGCAGAGGTCTTTTAACTAAAATGATTTATTTAATAAAATAGAGAAATAATGAGATAATCAAAAATAAAAATATTTTGAACATGAGTTCTAATTATTATTACTAATGTACAATCCAAAAAGCGTAAACTAAGTTAAAAGTCGTAATCAATAAATATAACTCATTCACAATCTTGAATTATTTTTAATAATCTATACAAATGTTATAAATTTATGATATTAGTAAACCTATATTCTAAAAAAATTTGAATCCCATTATTTCGAGTAATTGAAGGGCTGAAGTAAAAAACAACATAAAAATTCTCAATATAGCTAGAACTTTGAATAGTATTGCTAATGTTTATCATTAAATTAATTTGGTATAATGATGAAAAAATTAGAAGGTATGCTTAAATAGTGAGCCAAACTTCTGGAAGGCTGGTGTTATATGTTATACTTGGAATGTTATCATCGATAAAGTTTGGACCTCCAAAATAATTTGAAATGTTATCATCGATAAAGTTTTGAGTTAAATAATATATGATAAACGAATCATATTTGTTGTTATATAACAAAGTATTAAGATTCTATGTAAATTCTTTTAATTTACTTAAACATATTATACAATTTTTTTAATGTTACATTTTAGTACATTGAAGAATATTCAACATTAAATAACAACTTTATAATAATTAAAAGTTATATCAAATAAGGATAATATATTAAATAATACCAAATCTAAGCTAATTAGTATTATGATATATTATTTGAATAAAGATTACTGCGTTGATCTTTCTTATAGGTATGCCTCGTTGTCATTTGTAAAATCTACCAAATCTTGAACTTATTAATTTGAAGGATAAATCAAATAATACTAAACCCTTAATTTATCATACTTAGATAGTAAGTCCATACTCTTAATGTTTATTTATAACTCGATTTAATACTAAATGATGCGAGCATAATTGATATTGTTAAATGGTACGCGTTGCTCGCGGTTTGAGAATTGTGTGTTAAAAGGGTACCAATTCAAATGAATGCGCGTTTATCCGCAGTTTTGAAATTATTGTGTTAAGCGGTACCACGTTTAATTCAAATGGTACCCAGCGTTTTATCATGATTTGAGTGTGCTAAACACATGTTTAATTTCAAATGGTACCATGTTTAATTTATCGATAAAGTTTTTGAGTTAAATAATATATTTTGCATATGATAATTTGAAATATTATCATCGATAAAGTTTTGAGTTAAATATCGTCTTCAATTATTTAAATATATTGATAAATACAATGCTTTTATTCATATATTATTCAATATTATATAAATATCTAAGTACTTTCCCCATCCGTATACATTGAAGAATATTCAACATTAAATAATAACTTTTATCATATAATTAAAGAACTAGAATCTGATAGTATTGCTTTGTAATATTATCATGAATATTTCTCTTTGAATAATTTAAATAGAATCATTTCAATTATTTCTTGAAAGGATAATATATCAAATAAAAGGTAATATATTAAATAATACAAAAATTATCTATTAATATGTTGAGATAGTTTTTTAATTAGAAATATATTTGTATTTGAAGGATAATATATTAACAGGTCTTAATAACTATTATTATACACATAAAAAATCGACAACTTAACAATGGTTCTTGAAACTACCTTCCCGGCTTCCACCGTACGATTGTCGGGTTAAATCCGCATTTGCCGGTGTTTTTGGTCTTGTATGTGAAACATTGGGCCAAACGGGGTACCGTTAATATGAAACGGTACCACGTTAATAGGGGGCCTGAGGGGCCTCGAACCGGGCCCGGGCCGAATACCCACCGAATTTTGGGTGGGCTCGAACCGGGCTTGGAGCCTGCGGCAATCCTTTGGCCCCGTCCGTCCCACTTCTTAATGGGCGGGGCGTTCGTGGGCTTTAGTAGGCGGGGCGGAGTCGAGACGGCCCAGGTGGGTCGGGGCCCAGCAGGCCGGTCGTTAGACATGTCTAGTAATAACAGCCCACTCCAGTCCTATAAACCGAAAAGAGGATCATTGCACTGCAAGCCCAAAGTCCACAAGTGAATCCATGCGATTGGAAGAACTTAGCCCCAAATCAAATTGACGGTGCCCGGCCAATTTGAAACCAAAAACCGCGCTCCCGATTCTATAAAGCGCCGTCTTCTTATTAAAACTAATCTCTCAAAACTGAAGACAGGCAGCCCATGCTTGTGGCCTCTTTAGAGGTGAAGCGAAACAAAAGCATAAATCGGGTTAATGAGTTACCTATACTTACATAAAACATGAACGAAACACCATGGCCCTCGTATCTTGCGAAGTATGTAGGAGGAAGCATCTCGAGGCTTGGAGACTCTCACAGGTAAGCTTATGCTTGGAGGTTGGAGATTTTGAGTATCTTTCGTATGTCTTTGCTGGTTTCCGGTGGAAATTTTGCAAACCTCACCCAAGCTTACGCTAGGGTTTGATAGATTTGTCTACACTCTTGGTGTTCTACGTGCTAGATGTTCGCGTGCATACTCGCTACAAATGAAACTTATCCGGAGGTAATGTTTTCCAATAATGCTCCACTACTCCCCTAAAATCTTGTACTCTGCCTGATATTTGCTTGATCCGTAGAATATTATGGATTTCAGCAGCATATAATTTTGAAACCACATGGATGATTCGTTCACGGTTGTGTCCACAAAAGAATACAATGATTTTTTATCTCTGACTTTACACAAATATTGGAGTTTCTTGAAGTAGCTAGGTTATCATGCATTGCTACATCTGAGAAAATGTCTTATTTTTCTTTATGTATCTTCATTTTCAGGCTAGCAGATATTGTTGTATACATGGCTACTTGATGATGTCCACCTATTTTCTTCAGTTAAACGAGTCTTTGAACTTGGTATGCCCCTTTTACTGTGAAAGCCCGCAGGGATTGTAGACGAGCTAGAATATCTTCCCTTTTCAGATGTTGTAAAGGCATTTGTAATATTCTTGTCCATTGGATAAAATATGGACCTAACATCTAACTTTTTAAATTACCTCAATAATGTCATACGATAAGATCCGAATATAGTTCTAAAATCTTAAATCGATTGTAATGTCAACATATGTGTATGGGCATGGGGCACCACCTCTAGTTCCAAATATTAATATTTTTTTCCATTACCTAATATCCATCTTGTGCACGCCGTTTACGAGGGTCTACTTACAAGGAGGCAGGCTTCGCCATGTGAGGCTTCGGAGCACACTTGGCGTTCTTGAAAGGAAGTTTCCATGGGGGAAGTATCGGGCCTTATATGTTGTTACTAGGTGACTATGTGGCTCTGTTAACAACCTCCATGCTTGCTTGCAAAGAAGGGCGTTGTTGAAATCCCGTGCTTTCCTGAAGCCTAGACCCCCCCTCCTCTTTAGATTTACACAATTCGACCCAAGATATCCAGTGTATTTTTCTTTTACTATCATGAATTGCTTGATAGATTGATAGTATATTCATTACACACTTGTATAGGTAGCTTAAAATAATGCATTGTAAAAGTGGGGATCGACTGTAACACCAATACCTTCTTTTAATAACAATCCCCAAGGCTTCGATTAAGCTACAGCAGTGTTAATTCAGGTCTTAGAATAGATTTAGCTTTTCATACGGGAGGCATGATATTGGAAGTACTAGATATTTACCATGGGTGGATACCTCGACCATTCGAGGAATTCTGAGATTTAATCCACGGTTTGTGAATCAACATGAACAAAAGCAGGTGGATTCTGGACACTAACAAGGCATCCGGACCAAGTCTCATACAACTAAAAATTCTCATGATTGTGCCTGAATAGATTCACTTTAACAACAAAGTATCATCAGCGAACATAAGGTAGGAGAGGGGCTCCAGCTCTGCTCCCATCTTCACACCACTTAACTTTCCCCTTGCACTCTTTAATAATGAGATTAGTCATTTTGTACATATTATAAATAAATATGGAGATAGTGGATCCCCACTTATTAAATCATCTTCCGGTTTGATATAACCACGTGTCCATTAATGACAATGAATAAGTAACCGATTCCACATAGAGCATAATTAACGACACCTACTTCGAGCTAGAACCAAGTTGCAACATCATAGCTTCTAAAAAGCTCCATTCTATCCGATCATAGGCTTTAAGAATGTCCAACTTAATGGAAATGTTGCCTGCACTCTTTTTGTTCTTGATCATGATATGCCTAAAGCCAACGAAAATATTATCTATGATGAGACGATTGGGGAGAAAAACACTTTGAGTTTCAGAGATAACATACTGTAGAAATTTCACAGTCTTATTTCTAATGATTTAAATTTGACTTTTTGACCGTTTTATATAGCTTATGAATTGGCTAAATTGACTCATACTAATGGGCTTCTCAATCTTAGGAACCAATGCAATATGAGTAAAATTAAATGTTTTGAGGAAGACACCATTATTTAAAAATAGCAGCACCATTTTTGTTAAGTCCTCCCCCACAATACCCCAATAATGTTGTTATTTAAAAGATAAGCGGGCATCCCATTAATAACACAGTGCTTAGTGCTTAGCCATTGAGAATAAGCATTGTTTCACCTCCTCTGCAGTGAACTCTTTTTCTAAATGCACCTCAGCCTCCTGTTGAAGCTTGTTTGGTTATGCTGCTTGTCCAACATCGTATCCATCCACAACAGCTTCCGCATGACAAGCCGGTTGTAGAAATTAGTTGCTTCTTGATGGATAGCCTCCGTGTCTTGACGTACCCCATGTTTGGTCCTTTGACTCTCGAAAAGCTCACAGATCTTAGACACCCAATACATGTCATCGGCTTCAGGCTTGTCGATATCCTTCACAAGCGATATCCGTTAGCAACAGTTGTTGTAATGACACCTTGTTGAATAACATCAGCTCAGTAGCGCTTGTTGAATAACATCAGCTCTGCTTTGCTTGTCCATATTGGAAATCATAGCTGACTTGGTTCTCTTCGATCAAATATTTGATGTCTCAACGGATCGCTTCCAAGATAGTTATCGGATCATCAGGTTTCATTAACCTCACTTACTCTCCTGTCTAGCTATAAATATAATCTTTGTTTTTAAAACAACATTAGATTTGGTACCAGTCCAAGTATATGGGGTGTAGTCTAAGTATTTGTTGACAAATGAGATAAATTTGGAAAGAAATGTCTCTCAATCTTTGCTAGCTAGGGCCCGATGGGTCTAGATTTAGTAGAGTATGGGGCACAAATTATTACACAATTGAAGGGAAATCCAAAGTATCAAGATCAATACATTCTTCAAGCACTTGGCTGGAAATTTACCAGCTATGAATTTGGTTGAATCGCCTCTAGGATACATTTCCTTTAATAAAATGACATTTTAAAATCCCAATAAATAAAGTAGGAGATTTGAAAGCCCATAAATTAGTCGCGAGTTCCGCTAAAGAATTTTCTTTTTGATGTTTCATGATGCCCATGAAAACCCACGAATCTCCAACCACTTGAATTTCCATCCTTTATAATGACCCTCGATGATCTGACGATAATGACTTATTGACCTCTAAAGACCTTGTCATGGGAGGCCTTCTCACAGCATCCATTAAAAAAACATTTGGTAAGTTCACTTTTGAGTAAAAAATCCTATTCTTCGTGGTTTAGTTTCGATAGGAAAAACTAGCTAATCTTTTAGAAAACCTTCGTAGTGCTTGAGGCTACTACAGGAGTGGCCCAAACCACAGCCGGTTTAATGAATAGTCATGGCGATCGACTCGTTTACTTCTTAGCCTCAGCCGTTGGTAGTTTAGATGAAGATGCCTCCAATCATCTGAAATGAGCTGCCCAAGATGACTATCACTAAAATATGGGAGTCTCTTTCCAAAGTGTTGTCATGAGGAGGCATATATGAGTCTGCTCCAAATGCTTCTCACTTTGACTTGTTCCTTGGACATTCAGCTTTGAAAGTCAAAACTTATTATTTCCAGAAGGGGTGTTTCTTTGAAGTTGACAGTCCTACATCATAGGCTGGTAGGTAAAATGTTCAAACTCGGATTATTAAACTTGGGTGAATTTTAATTACACTAAATGATTCCCGTTAGGTAACTTTTGAATTTGGAAACCAGAAGGATATTCATTATTAAACTCATCAGTGCATTCTTTGCCCAATTGAGTATGACATACCACTTTTAATGTTGAAATCAATTCTCCCCAATGTAGAAATTTAATGCATGTTCCAAAACATGAGCGTCGTAGATCGTAATGGCCGAATCCTTGTCCTTATCCACTATGATCATGACTTACGCTGTCATCGGGCAGCCAAATCAGTGATGGTGGACCTACATCTCCTTGTGCTCGCCCGGTTCTTCAGCCCACGATTTTTTCCAGCGAGGCATCGCAACATACACCTTACCATGATTCCCGGCGCCGAGGAATCATTGGGCGCTCATTTAACAAGATGTCCTTAAGACCGCCAATGAAAGCGCCAGATCGCGGTCTTTCATAAGCTAAATAACCAACTCCCATACCACCATCGGCGCTAAACTTCACCAATCTATGTAGAGGTTGGCGAGATCAACGAGTTCAAAGGAGAAAAACTTGTATCACAGATTTGTCGCTAGCGTAATTCCACGGCTTGCGCCCCATTAAAGGACTTGATGATTTTATGAGCCACATCCTTGGTAAAGACTCTCACTTCGAGCCCAACACAGGGCCAAAAAAGCTGCGAATCAAAAGTCAATCTTTAGCGGGTCCTCCCCTCGCCTCCACTTCTTTATAACCAAGAGTTGGTTGTCAAAACACCAAGGTCCTATTTCGTAGATTCTCTTCTTCTCTCCTAGTGATGGAAAAAAGACATGAAACACAGACCCCATCATGCGTGAAACTCGAACATCCCTACAATTCAATGCCTTTGACATGGCCAGAGTGAAGCCTTGGAGGCTCACGAAATTCTCCTTCAGCGAGTGTATCTTAACATAGATACTAGCTTCACATTCAATAATCCCATCAGTAAGCTCATACTCTTCCAATTGAATTGGTAGAGATTCCTCCTCAGTAAGATTATAGTTCAGAAGCCTTCTTAGAATACTAGCATCCATTGTATGGAATCCAAAAATTGAAAAGCAATCAATAATATAAAATGAATAGAACAATAAAACACAGAAGGTATTTAGAAAAATGTAACGAACAAAGTGTGATTTTCTCCAGTAATAGAACTCCATATTTATACTACTCTGAAGTATAGAAAACCTCATAAGTCTATCAAGAGGGTGAAAAATTTGTAGAAACATCAAATCAAAGGAGATTTGTAACGTACAATTCAAATCGAGCATCATTAGAACCGAGCAAGATATGGCACAATTGATATAGCTATCAGCCAATGGGGGCAAAAAATCAGGACAAATCATCGAGAGGATGATGTGTAAAATCGTCTTGAAAAATTATTAATAAAGAAAGATGCCAATCCTTTGTAGAGTAGTCAAATTCGAGTCTGAGATTCAGGATTTGAAGTAAACTCCACAGTCTAGAAATTCTAGAGGAAGAGAAAAAATTCTAGAGATTCTAAGAGAAATCGAGACAGCTTGTAAGACTGTGATCTGTCGTTACAAAAAAATTAACTAAATCTAGAATTAAAATGTGACAATCTTTTAGGGACGGATGGAGTATATAATTAAGCCTAGATAATTGTGGAACACACAATTCCATTCTTATCACGAATGAATTTATATGTAGGTGGGGCTCCAAAAGTTTCAATCATCACGAACAAATGACTAAATTAGTATTTATCTCGTATATGAAAAAGGATTCATCTCAAATTTTTATGGTACACTATGGAATATATTGGTTGTTTTGACAATCTGTTGTTAATTTATTTTCAAAAAGCTTGTGAAAATTATAGTAATTTAATTTATATTGATAATATATAATATAAGAGAGAAATTTGGGAAACTAGCACCTTTTTGGAATGAGTTTTAAATTGGAATGAGAAATTTGGGGAACTAGCACCTTTTTGGAATGGTTTATTCACCACTCACTCACTTGTCAACTAAACGGTTCCATTCACTCATTGTTAATTCTTATGGATACTTTTGCTATATCTGATAAATAAATTGTCAAATAAACCATTAATGAGGTCACATGACTTTTTCCAAGGGTACAATAATTATTTCATCCCCAAATTTTATATCAAAACAAAATTACTAATATTTCTGCCCACCCCCAACCCAAATTCACCATCACCAATTCTCCACCACCCTCGTCTCAACCTTCCATCATCTCCACCACCATTTCAAGCTCAAAAAATCAATTCTAAAATAACCCCAACAAATATTTGTTCGCTTGTTATGATACATAATTTCAATTAGATCGAACAAAGCTAAAACTTTTGCTCCGCTTTCTATGAACAGAAAAATCTGATAGTATTAAAAGTACTAGATGGAAAATTTTCAAAAAGTATTGAATCTGACTGATTCAACATTAACATAAAAAATTAATATATTCACAAAATATTAGCTTCAAAATGGTAAGAAGCAAATTCCCAAAAAAATGTCTTATAATTAATTTTGTAATTTACTGGTAATTGGTAAAGATCCAAACTTGTTTACATCCTTTCATGACCTGCAACTTTTATGTGAAACAAATAGAAGATTTAGTGATATATGAATGAGAAAAGAAGATAAACTTGAGAGGTACGCAGATTATCGATTGGTGGAGAATTAGTGATGGTGAAGTAGAGTGAGGAAAATAATGGTATTGTTATAAAATTTAGGGGCAACACTTCTAGAAAATAATGATCTTTAAATTTTTTTTTGTTTGAAATGACTATTGTACCCTTGGAAAAAGTCATGTAACCTCATTAATAGTGTACTTAATAATTTATTTAATAGATGTAGCAAAAGTTCACATTCTGAATCACCGGTGGTGGATGGAACGTTTATTCATAAAGTGGTCGGTGATAGTCTTATAAACATAATTGATGGTCACAACCTTTTGCCCTTTTAAATTCTAGCACCTTTCTTATATTTCTTTGCTACAATATCACCCATCCCCTACGAATTTTCTAAATTGCCCCGGTTAAAATATCAACCTTCATCTTCCCTAATTCCCACCACGCGTCAACTTTCGCCTTTTCCCAGCCTTGCTTGCTTCCTATCACCATCCCTTCCCCTTCCCTATATACCCCGCCCCCCCTCCCCCCTCCCTTCAATCCTTCCACCATTTTCCCCCTAGATGCAACATTTCACCTCCTACATAAGGTAGCGAAGGCTTTCTACCGTCCCCAGACACGATTGGGGTAAGACAGATTGGGTGGGGAGAGAATAAAATATGATGATCTTTGGTGGAAGGGCAACGGAAAGGGGCGGCGATGGTGGGAGTCGAAGAAGGCGATGGTGAGGGTAGAGAGAAAGGGAGAAGGGGAATTAGCGATAGCGAGGAGGTGGGAGGTGAGAGTAGAAGGTTTGATATTTTAGCTAAATAATTAATGAGGTAGTATTGTGTAATAAGAAAATAAAAAAGTGTTAGAATTTCAAATTATTTTCAAAATGGTGCTAATTACCCAAATTTCTCAATATAAGATATGATCAACAATGTATTTGATTTGTTTTGCAAAAACTTCATGAATCTACTTAAGACAACCGTCATCGTTTAAATAATTTTATCATTGATCATTTATATATATTGTTAAATGAATAATATTCGTCGCTATATTACAAAGTAATAAGATTGTATGTAAAATTCTTTTATCATACAAGTTGTTCAATGTTATATTTTCCTTACAAGATATTTATATTACTCTTTCGCAATACCGCTTCATATATAAGTTCACACGATTTTTAAAAATATCTTCTCTTGATTACTTTTTTTTTCTAAAGAATCAATATGGATAATGATGAGACTTTACATAACGAGGATAGAGGATCAATAATTGAAGACACGAAAATTAATTTTGATAATTTTGTACCTATTTTTAATTGTTTATTGGTTTTATCAGTTAAGCTACAATTGTAATATCCGGATATTTTTAGCAAGTATTTATTTATATGAATTTCGGAAAGGTTAGGCATTGACATGGATTTTAGTTGAGATTATGTTATTATTGGACTAGTTTATTATTATGAAAAAGAATTGAGGCCCTTAAAAATAGAATATGAAGTTTGGGGTCAAAACACATAAAGCACCCCAAGCAATGACTGACCCAATATGTCCCTAAACCCACAAAACAACGACCCATGGAAAACAAAACCCAAACCATCTGATTCCTACCCATGCAACTGACAACTGACGAATCAACCATCTCCTCCGTTGTTAATCTAGAGCCGCCTTACTCTCTTACGAAGACGTAGAATATTGATAATTTAGAGCTGGTAGATTTAATTTTAATCTTAATCGATTTTATTATTTTGGGTTAGTTGTTGATTTATGAATTCAGAAGATATTATTGATTTAATTGATCAATATGGGTTAAGTTGGATGATGATTTTTGTTAAAATTTTGAGATAATATCATAAAATTTGATTTAAGAATAATAAAAGTATATTCAATTTAAGGGTTGAAATTAAAGGTATTGTTAATATTGGATTTTAGTATATCGGATGGTAGTTCATAATTTTTGGTGTTATATTACAAGATAAGGGGGACATTTGGGTAATGAAAATATCGTGGTTAAGGCCAATGAATAATTTAAAGGTGTTAAGTAGGCTTCGTATGAAATCGAATATTTACACTATGTTGTTATTATTATCTTTAGATCTTGGGGATGGATCGAGACTCGATTAACGATTCGGACTAAAGTTGTTGTTTTGAGGTGAGTGGTTTGTACTAAGTTATTTTAGTAATCAAATTATATATTTATAAAAATTATGTTATCAAAATATTTTTATAAGAAATGATATATTTATAAAATGCACTTTGAGTATGATATCTCACTTTCACTAGTACTATTATGTATGTTTTCTAAATTGCTCGAGCATGAAAATAATTTATGAAATGGGCGCTTTAAGGTATATATTGATTGATATGATGAGCGATGTTTTAAACTATTTTATGTATAGCGATATGGGCGCGTAGATGCGATGTTTCCAATTATGTTTTTGTTGAGATTATTTAAAAAGTGATTTGACCTTGATCGTTATGAAACCCATTGTCATAGGATATCGAAGGAATACCTACGAGGTGTTCGGGCACTTCCACAGAACGCCCGCGTTCACCGGGAAAGTGTGACTCGTTAGCCTCATTCTAGGGAGGGCGTTCTGGTTGCCCTTAGGTAGGGAGGAAAACCTACTCGTTGTCAGTACATCCTTATTCTTAAATGGTGTTCTCGAGATGGGAAAGTTACATTTGAATAAAACATGTTTTGATTTTGAGGAAGTTTAAATGTGGTTTTAAGCTGTTGATTTAACATACTATTTGAATGCTTAGACTTTTTGACATAAGCGTTACGAAGCGGTTTGATTACACTATTTGTTGATTTAACCATTATATAATATATGTATAGTATAAATAGTTTTTGAATATATTTATATGTATCTTTTGAGTGCTTGACCACCTAGATAGGTTATGATTCACTGCTTGAGTTGTGGATAAGCTCGCCCCCACTACTCACTTCTCTGAGAATAGGATTGGATTTGAGAGTACCATTTGTTGGATGGTTCGAGATACGTTGATCTAGTTAAAACATCATTTTATTCCTTTTGGTTTTTTTTTGGAGTTGTGTTATTCGTAGACTTTATGAATTTAGAACAATTGTGTATTCTGAGTTATACTTTAAGGATTTGGAGTTGTAACTGCGAGGATGTTGCCTCAACTTTTGAGTATTATGTTTTCTGAGATATCTTGACTATTTTGGGTATGAATTGTGTATGGATATTTCTACTATTGGGTTAGATACTCTATTTTGTTATATTGGAGTTACTACTGTGTATACGATTTGCATTATAGGTTGAAATACAAGTAACGCCTTGCATGCTCTTTGGGAGTGTGCGATGGTGTAACGGCTTTAGGTTTGGGCTGTTACATTTAATGGTATCAGAGCTTAGGTTATGATCTCTAGGGTGGAAATGTTATGAAGTTAGTGAGTAGAAGCTT
The DNA here is from genome assembly GCA_019722365.1 of Lithospermum erythrorhizon. NCBI lineage: Eukaryota > Viridiplantae > Streptophyta > Magnoliopsida > Boraginales > Boraginaceae > Lithospermum > Lithospermum erythrorhizon. Next base: position 36,848 of record JADFUC010000151.1, on the reverse strand, counting down.
AGGTTCTTTTGAAGTGTCAGTAGTGAACAATTTCATGTTCAAGTTTGAGAAAATCTTTGCTAGGATTGGGTGCGCTGATAAGGGGATGGTATCTTTTGCCACTTTTTAGTTGAATGGTGAAGCAGAGCGTTGGTGGCAATCTACTCAAAGGTTAGAGGAAGTAAATGGGCCGATCACTTGGAAAGGATTTATCACTCTCTTCTATCAGAAATACTTCCCTAATACTCTTCGTGATAAGAAGGAACAAGAGATCCATACCCTAACCCAAGGTGATATGAGTGTCCTAGACTATGAGACGAAGTTTAATAAGCTATCTCAGTTTGTTGTTACTATAGTTGCTGATGATGTCAAGAAAGAAAAAAGGTTTTTAAAGGGACTGAAGGGAGAAATCAGAATTCATGTGGCTTCTCAGAGAGTTACTAGTTACGCAGATATTGTGGACCGTGCCTTGAATGTTGAGAATTAGGTAGAAGTTGAAAAACCGAAAGCTCCGGAAAAGAAGAGAAGTGCAGATTTGAAACCACTACAATACGGTGGAAAGCAAGGAAGGAGTTCATTGAGGAAAATCGTGGTATGAAGCAAAAAGAGTGGTGTGAGATATGCAAGAGGCCATACTCTCAGGAAAACTATCCAAGGAAGAATAGGACTTATTTCAAATGTGGTAAAAGAGGTCACTTGGGTAACTCATGCATGAGTGGACCTAGAGGGAGTGCAACAAGATGCTTTAAGTGTGGTAGATCACATGATCCAAGGAATTGCCCTATGGTTAATAGAAACTGTTTTGAGTGTGGACAACTAGGACATCGTGCTGCAATGTGTCCAAGAAAGGGAACTCATGGAATGAGAGGGGTTCCAAATGCACAAAATAAAGGCCCTTCTTATTTAAGCCAAGGCCAGCAAGATAACTAGAAGCCAAAGACTCAAGCAATGTCGTATGCAACTAATCGGCATGATTCTCAAGCTTCGAATGATGTAGTGACAGGTGTACTTCCAGTTTTTTCAGCTCTTGCATGTGTGTTATTTGATCGTTATGCTACTAAATATAATGTGCCTTGATATCGAAGTTGTTGTTGATACTCCAGTTGGCGGGTGTCTTATTGGTAGTCATTTTTGTAAGTCTTGTATGATTGAGATAGAAGGTCAAAAGCTAAAGGTTGATTTAACCTTGTTGAACCTGAAAGACTATGATATTATTCTTGGTATGGATTGGTTAGTTGCACACTACGCCTCACTTGATTGTAGAGAGAAAAAGGTGTATTTCGCAATGCCAGGCGAAAATCGTATATTGTGGGAGTAAGGTTGTGTCTCTGCCTTGTATTGTTTCTGCCATTCAGGCTAGTGGAATGTTGAGAAAAGGTTGTAAAGGATACTTACCTACTATTATTAACACCAGTCGTGAGGATATTCGATTAGAGGATATTCAGATAGTGAAAGAGTTTTACGATGTGTTTCCAGAAGACCTCCCTGGGTTGCCACCTGACAGAGACATCGAATTCTCAATTGAATTAGTTCCAAGAACAGGCCCAATTTCGAAGGCACCCTATAGGATGGCTCCAGCAGAACTTAAAGAGTTGAAGGATCAGTTGCAAGCTATGTTGGATAAGGGCTTTATCCGTCCTAGTGTTTCTCCTTGGGGTGCTCCGGTGTTGTTTGTTAGAAAGAATGATGGTTCAATGAGGCTTTGTATTGATTATAGAGAACTGAATAAGGTGATAGTAAAGAATAAATATCCTTTGCCTAGGATTGATGACTTGTTTGATCAATTGCGTGGTGCCAAGTTCTTCTCTAAGATTGACCTTGGCTCGGGATACCATCAACTCAAGATCAAAGTTGATGATGTATCGAAGACTGCCTTCCGGATTCGGTATGGACACTATGAGTTTCTTGTAATGCCTTTTGGACTCACAAATGCACCAGCAACTTTTATGGACTTGATGAATAGGATATTCAAACCTTTTCTAGATCAGTTTGTTGTGGTTTTCATTGATGATATTTTGGTGTATTCGAGGAACTTAGAGGAACATGAGAGACATTTGTGTTGTGTTCTGCAAGTCTTAAGAGAAAAGGAGTTATATGCAAAATTCAAGAAGTGTGACTTTTGGAAAGACAGAGTTGAGTTTTTGGGTCATGTAATTAATGAACAAGGTATAAGTGTGGATCGGAAGAATATTGAGGTTGTCGTTGAATGGAAAGCTCCAACCAATGCGACTGAGGTTCGTAGCTTTTTAGGCCTGGTTAGGTATTATTGTAGATTTGTAGAAGGCTTTTCTAAGATAACTATGCCATTAACCCGTCTAACTCAAAAGGGAGTTAAGTTTGATTGGTCCGATGATTGTGAGAAGAGTTTCCAACATTTGAAGGGGAGATTAGTAACAACACCCATCTTGACTCTACCTTCTGATGATAGCAACTTCAGTGTCTTTTGCGATGCTTCTAAGGAAGGGTTAGGTTGTGTCCTTATGCAGAATGAGAAAGTTGTAGCTTATGCTTCTAGACAGATGAAACCTTATGAGAAGAATTATCCCACCCACGATTTAGAATTAGCAGCAATGGTCTTTGCTTTAAAGATTTGGAGGCATTATTTATATGGAGTCAAGTGTGATATTTTTACACAAGAGTTTGAAGTATATTTTTACTTAGAAAGACTTGAACATGAGGCAAAGGCGATGGTTAGAACTAATGAAAAATTATGATTTGACGATCAACTATCATCCTAGTAAGGCTAATGTAGTGGCTAAAGTCTTGAGCAGGAAATCAACAGGAAACTTAGCGTCCTTGATAACATCTCAAGGGAAAATCTAGTCAGATTTGAAAAACTTGCAGATTTTGATATGCCCCAAAGGAAGTTGTGGTCAAGTGGTAAACTTGAGAGTACAACCAACTCTTATAGAGAAGATAAGATATGCCCAAGTTGTAGATGAGTTCCTTCAAAAGATTAAAGAGAAGATTTCCATAGGTCAAGAGTCAGATTTCCGTTGCGATGAAGATAGCACTATAAGAATGCAAAACAGGTTCTGTGTTCCTAATGATGAACAATTGAAAAGAGAAATTCTTGAGGAGGCACATAGTACTGTATATACGGCTCATCCCGGTAGTACAAAAATGTATCAAGATATGAAACTGGTGTATTCGTGAAGGAATATGAAGAATGATATTGCTAAATTCTTTTCTCAATGCTTAGTTTGTCAGCAAGTTAAAGCTAGGCGTAGAGTCACGAAGGAAACTACTCATCCCGTTCTACGAGAGACGGTGGGAGCATATTACCATGGACTTCGTGGTGGGGCTACCTAGAACTCCTCGTGGTAATGATTCTATTTGGCTAATCATTGACCAGGTTGACAAAGTCGGCATTTCCTAACGTCACAGATTGGTACACCGGTTTCAACTTTGGTTAAGATCTATAGAGGAAATTGTAGGCTACGTGGAGGGTTCGGCTTCCACTTTGTCGGATCAAAGTCTCGTTTTCTCTCACTTTTTGCAGATCTGCACAAGGCATTAGGGACAAACTTTCATGTATTTTCATTCTTCTGTTGGTGGAAGTAAAGTGAAAGAACTATTCAGACATTGGAGGATATGCTAAGGGGTTGTGCCTTGGACCTTGGGGGTAATTGTGAATACCATCTACATTTGGTGGAGTTTTCTTATAACAATAGTTACCATTCTAGCATTCAAATGGCACCTAATGAGGTTATTAACTGTAATTAGTAAATATAGATCTCCTCAAGATATCGAGGACATAATTCACATGATAAGAGAATGGATCCAAACAACACAAAGAAGAGAAAAATAGAATATGAAGTTTGGGGGTAAAAGTATCATGTTTGAGAAGTTTAGGGGTCAAAATCTATAAACTACCCAAAAACAACCACAACCCCCCATATGTCCTAAACCCACAAAAAACCAACCAAATTTCACCTCAGTAGGCAAAGCAGTTTAAAGAACCAAACCAACCTCGATTCCCACTCCAATAACCCCGCCTCCTTCCTATTAATCGCGTCTCTTCTTCCTCTCTTTGTGGAAGACTTCAGCGAATATTGATAATTTAATTTTAATCTTAATCTATTTTATTATTTTGGGTTAGTTCTTATGATTTGTGTATTAGAAGATATTATCAATTTAATTGATTAATATGGGTTAAGTTGGATGACTATCTTTGTTAAGATTTTTTGGGGTAATATCATAGATTTTATTTAAGAATAATAAAAGTATATTCAATTTAAGGGTTGAAATTAAAGGTATTGTTAGTATTGAATTTTAGTATATCGGATGGTAGTTCATAATTTTTGGTGTTATATTACAAGCTAACAGGGACATTTGGGTAATGAAAATAAATAGTGGGTTAAAGTCTTCCATGGTATTAATTTAAAGGTGTTTACTAGGCTTCATATGAAATTGAATATTTACACTATGTTGTTATTATTATCTTTAGATCTGGGGGAATCGGATTGAGACTCGATTAGGAGATTCACACCGCTAGATACGCAATTGACGAGCCAAGCTGTACTTTGTCTAAGCTTATTTCGATACCTAAAATATATATTTATAAAATTATGTTATCAAACTATTTTTATAAAGAAATGATACTTTTGTAAATGACTTGAGTATGATATCTCCTTTTAATTAGTAATTATTATGTATGTTTTCTAAATTGTCAAGTATGAAAATGATTTATGAAATGGGCACTTTACAATATATTGAATTTGCGATACGGGCAATATCAAGTTTAATGCTTAAACTATTTTACATACTTGATGTCCACATGGATGCTATGTTTTGCGATTATATTTGTTGAGATTATTTAAATATGATTTGGCCTTGATCGTTATGAGACCCATTGTCATGGGATATCGAGGATACCTGAGGCGTCATTCTCGAATTTCACAAGCAACAAGGGTCACCGAAAAGTCACTCATTAGCCTCTTTCTAGGAGGATCTCCTAGTCGCCTTTAGGCAGTGAGGAAACTCTACCATTGTCCACAAAGCTATCTATATTCTTAAATGGTATTCTCTTTAGATGGAAAGTTATGCTTGAATAAAGGAAACATGTTTTGATGTTTTTGAAGTTTAAATGGTTTTTAACCGTTGATTTGCTTATACTATCGAAGTTTAGACTTTTGACATAAATGTTTTGAAATGTATTTGATTATTAATTACTGTTTGTTTTAACTTCAGATATAATATATGTATAGTATAAATAATTTTGAATATATTGTATATGTATGTTTGCGCCAATTCACCCAGACAGTTATGATTACTTACTGCCACTGCATACCACCCCCCTCAATTCTCTACGTATTAGGATTGATCTCGAAGTACTAGTTCAAGATCGCTGATGGTCAAGATCGCTGATGTCCTAGTTTCGAGTTGTCATTTATTTCTCTCTTTTGGTTTTTTTGAAGCGTGTTAGTTTGTAGACTTTATGACTACGAACAATCAAGGTGATTCGGAAGAGTACTTTTAAGGATTTGAGTTGTAAGTGCGAGGATGTTGCCTCAAAATTTTGGAAAGTATTATGTTTTCCGAGATATTCGAGTATTTTGGATATGTATCAAGCAGATGAATATTCGACTATCAGTTAGATACCTATCTCGTTATATTGAGTTCGTGACCGTGTATAGGATTTGCATTATAGGTTGAAATATTGTGTAACGCCTCGAGATGCTCTTTAGGAGTACGCTTATATCCACTTAGGTTCGGCCAAGCATCAATAAAATTATTTTTGTACATGATTATAACATACTTTAGTTTTAATAGCAAATATTAGCGTTAAGTATACGGGTTTTTCAATAAGCAAATTTTCTCTTAAGTTTTTATATTCTTTGATATTCACAGATATGAATAATATGCTCGAATGGTAGGCAGCACGAGACATATGTCGATTACTTGGTGGCATATGGAACATATAACATTAGATGAAACGTTATACCAAAGACGCTGATTCTCGAGGGTCATTATTTCATGTCTGTATTATTACGTCTTATATGCCCATAGAGAGGTCTATATGCCCTATTATTAAGTGGTATGCATCATTCCGATCAAGGCATAAGGTTCATGCACCAGACATAAGTCCATCCGCGGCTTTTTGCGGACTTCTCAGATATGACGTAGCATTTAACATGCTTTATTAAGATTTAACATTTATGTTATTCATGTGAGGGATGAATGTTTGAACGATGAACAAAGATCGCTGCATCATTTCATGACCAATGAAATATTCGACACTAAAAATAAGGTTGTGATGGAGCAAGAGTAGAAATATCTATTAATTTGTTTTTGGTTATCGAATATTCAACTATTTTTACACATAATCGCCAAGTGGAGATTTCAGATTCAGCAGAGGTCGTAAACAAAGAGCGGATACGGTTGACCTTTAAGAGGATTAAAATATGCATCGAGAGAATGTCTAGCCAGAGTACGTAACATGTTCATTTGCATTAAAATGCATCGAGAGAATGTCTAGTACTGGGTCACTACGATAATACCACGTTAATAAGCCGGGTCCACGGGCGGATCCAAAGAGTACCGGACTTAATTCGAATCGGGCTGCATCAAAGGAAGATCATCAATAAATGGACCCGCCACAAGCGCGATGGACAGCGGCTAAGCCCTCGAGCAACAGACGAGCCATCCAACTCGGCTCATTTAAGAAAAGTGATCCGTTACCCGGAGCACCGTAGACACCCTCAATTAAGGAGGTACTCATGAGTAGTATCAAGATCGTAATTATCTCAACATTTTAATGAGCTTGAACTGCTACTACTCGAGAAAGCGATTGGGCAATCAAGAACCTGTTTAAAATAATGGTCCAAACACCTATGGGTGTGAAACTCGATTCAAATCGCTAGTTAACTTCGATACCCAAAATCTATTTACATAAGCTAAACTCTCCAAATCTTTTACTCACTTGATCGCCGGAGTGTTCCATTTGGACCAAGGCATAACAAGACAACCGAAGACTTATCATCCAATCCACTACCAAAACTAGAAAGCGTGTCATCATCAGCGCACCACAACGGAGATAATACTCACCCTCGGGAAGGATGTGATTTTAACAATCCGTGGCCATACCGCCTCGAGTGATGCCCCCAACAAATGTCCAAGGATCAAGAACACGCCTCCGAAGAACGCCGCATGGTGCCGGGAAGTTCACACACCCGTAGGATGGCAAGGTCGACAAGGACTCACTTTGAGTAAATCATATGCAGCATGAACAACCGAAGGAGCAGCCCCACTCTCGGCAGGGGACCCCCCGTGAGTGTCATCATCATTTATCCGAGAGGATCGGGAGGAAACCCACACGCATACTCTCCGAGCCAGACGAATAACGAGTCTTCACGGGACATCATACCGCTACGAGTTTGCAGACCGGCTCAAGCAACAAAGCAGGCCTTGTTGTGTTAATAGACGCCTCACCAAAAGAGTCGGTGGAAATGCGAATGGGAACTATAGAGGGTCCCGCAAGATCGCCGGTTTAACTCATTTCGCCGGACATCGAGCGCAACTATGCCTCGAATGAAGTTTTACCCCTTTCACCAAGTTCGCTTTAAAGACGGACCCCGAGGAACATATCGTGAATTTCAATCCCGTATGTCGCTTTCAAAGATCCCTCCAAGAAGGTGTACCGCAGAGGTTTTCCATCCACCAGACCCGCGAACAGACGGTTCAACCATTTCCGCTGTATGATGGCTAACTTCCTTCAAGAGCTCAAACGGAGGTTTCGCTGTAATCCGTGAATCGGGAAGCGGTCCAAAGAAGATAATCTGGTGAGCACTACTCATGACAATCAAGAAGAGGGAGAATCAAAAGATTTCCCTCCTCCCTTCCATTAACTGGCTCAAATAGTAGTCATCGCTTTCATTAAGTGGATCGAGGATGAGCAATTTCAAAGAGTCCATTCTAAAGAAGATACCCTCGAGCTGTAGGAGGTTAACGCACGGGCTTATGAATTGCTATCCATATAAGAGGCCGAAAAAGGGCGGAGAAAGGACGTGAGCCATCCGGTGTAGAGGATACCGCCGGAGAGAGCCCAAAGCCAAATAAGAAGTCCACCACCCTATTGTGATCCCGCGCCCGAGAAAGGGTAATTTCGATGACTGCGAGGAGAGTTTCCGCTTCCGCGAGATTCAAGCAGGCTAAGAAGGAGGTGAAGCAGGCGCATTGAGTATCTCACCTCTCAACACCTCAGCGGAATCGAGTTTACGGAAATCAAGACAAACAGATGTTCTAATGACTTCCGACATGGGCAAGACCCCTCCCGTATCAAAGAGGAATATGATAATGTATCATCAAGATCATAAATATGATGCCATTATTAAGACTACAAAAGTATCTAAAGATTGAGATTGAAAGCTCATTCAGCCTTTGGCAATCATTTATATCCACAAGAAGACTCAAAGGCAAATAGGCTGCCGAAAGAGATAGATTGTTATCCCAAATGTTACACACGAAAGTGCACTAAGTTAACTCAAATAACAAAGAATACGTATAAAAGACACACAAATTTTATAAAGGTCACAAACTCCACGCCCCGCTCCACAGGCCACCTTCCGCGACTCCACCGTATTCCACTATACGTGTAGGCCTAGCCCCAGTACGAGTACACAAGCAATCAACCGTAAAGACCTAAGCAAACTACTTCTAGACTTCAATACAATATTGCTTCAACAAGAATCACTTAATTCTTTACCTGTAAACACACATATAATTTCTAGAACAACCGATGCTATAAATTATAGTAAAGCTCTCAACTTATAATCGCAGATCCTCCAATCCAAGTTAGTTAAGTAGCCACCTTTGATCACACCGTATCAAACCAACAACTTTGGTTGCCAATCAGCAACTTCTTGATTGCACTCAATCTCAACGGTTAGTCGAGATTTTAAGCTGTTCTAAAACTTTCTTTACGCTAACCAAAGAATCAATCTTCCCAAAACATGCATTTACCAAGACAGATCCAATCATAAGTCGATTTCCATAGCCAGGATCCACTCATTAACTCCTCCATTGACTTGGTCAAACAGCTAAACCAAGCCAGATCTCCTTATTAATGCACTCGTATCAATCATACGATCTTTGGTTGATCCTCAATCAATCCTTGATTGATCCTCAATTAATGCCCTCGTGCATTAACTCACTACAATCTTTGTCTTGATACTCTTGCCAAGTTTGTACCTACAAAACATGTCAACAAACTCCTCTTTTGTAATGGGATAAACCATCCGGGATAACGAACATTGGGGTACATCTAGAAGTTCGGGCCGAAAAATTGCAAGAGGTGTTTGAGCCTAAGCTCCCCTCAACTCATGCACCAGGTTTGCTACTTCCAAACACCAATAATCAAGACAAAGCAATAATAGGTTTTAACATTAACGAATTAAAATTCACTAACGCGACATTACTTGTCGCAGATACTTGTTGCATTCAAACCAAAAGTGCTCCCCTCAACCTACGCACCAACTACCTAAAGATCTTTGCACAATCACAGCACTCCAGCGCACGAGATAGAAAACCCTATCTCACAAACATCCCTTGCAAATCCAGTTAACCAAAACAACCAAGACTAGGACATGACAGTCCTAATCAACACAACTCAACCCACATACTTATCAAACATGTGCAACCAAGCACACCTTTCCTGCAAGTTAGCCATTCTTTAAGAGAATCAAGAGAATGCTTTAAGCATTCACACACTTACCCAATGAACAACAATCAGACTGAGGTATTATATACTACCTCAAGTCACATAAATAAAACCCCCAGAATATTAAATATCCCCAAGAACCACAGTAAAACCAACATAATCTAAGCAATTTAACATTACGTAAACCAATAACAGTCCACAAACACAAACAGTCCTAACTTTCCTCATTCATACAAAAGGAAATAGAGAGTAATTTAGAAAGTATAAAGTGTATCAACAAGACAACCATATGATTTAAAAAGAAGAGGGAGTACTCACTTGCCAACATATTTTGGTGTGTGACACGGTTCTTCGGGGCGGTTTAACCCCATGCTCGACACGCATACCTTTTGTTTTTTTGGAACAGAGGGAAGCGTCCCGACATGTATCCGAGCATTGCTTAAGCTTCACCTAAGACATCAACAAGGACGAAAAGCCTTCACTTGTACTGGAGGAACGCCCGGTGGTGTAGTTTGTTTGACTCTCTAATCTTACGTGTGCCGTAGAAACATTATCCGAAATAATCTTCGCAACCTCTTCGTCAGATGTCAGTCAGGTCCACATGTTCTTCTCGAAGGGACCTTCACTCAAAGATCATTCGGTTGACACTTCTTTATCATACTCTGGAACATCTAGGTCAGTTATCATCATTTTCCAAAGTCTCAAAGATCTCAAAGTCATTGTCCTCATCTTCATCATCAAATCTCTTCATCTTCTTTCATCGTAGTTTAAACCCATATCATCTTCAATGTTTCTCCAATTCTAGTACCCAATTTCGAGATTTTGAACACTTTTCTTAAGAAGACTTTAGCTTATCTTCAAGTTCTTGACCCCCTCTTGTCTGTCTAATTTCCACTCTATTTACCAATTTCGCCCCATCCCATAAAGTACCTTTTCCGAGCACTTGTCCTCCATATGCTTTTCAAGCGTAGCTCCCTTCAAGTCAATAGACATATTTTTAAATATCCTAACGACGAGGTTTCCATGTAGTAGAACTTCTAGGGCCGACCATGATGCTTCTTTACTCGAAATAGAACAAAGAACCCAGATTGATCTACTTCTCCTCGAGAATCAAATACATCACCACGAGATCCAAAGGGAGTTGACCTCTATCATAATTTTTGTTTCTCCGACAAGCATAAAGAAAGCAATAGACAAGAATTTGTGTTCGTAATCGAGGTCCTTCGACCTCGAGATCCACTCGCTTTCTCCGAAAACCCTAGTAGCTCGGTAGCTTTTTCTGTCGAATCGAGTACGAACGCTCTTCACCCAATCTTCGATCCCATCACAGATATGCCCGTGGTCCTTGTGATATCAAGTGCACTTGCTCATATCCTTCTTGTTTTGAGGCATCTTCTGCCGAGGTGGTCGCGGTAGCATTCGCTTATCTTCTATCTCATCAACACATTTGTGCCGAGCGCCGTGGTTAAGTATTCACCTCCCTCTTCACGCCCTTCCGCTTTCTGCCTCCCCGAGGCAGCGGTAAAAGCTCTCCTCGGTAAATCATCCCTAGAATAGGCTTTGTCGAGCGCCTCGAATCAGCGACCAGCCAGCTCTCCCTTTTGGGTTCAAGACGCGCTGCTGACATCCTCCATCGGGCATTTTCCACGCCCTATTCTGTAACGACCCACCCCAAGGTCGGCCGCCCTGAAGTTAGGATCATTAACAACCTGTACATCAGAGTCACCAATCGATGGATACAATAACAAATAATATGACTCACGACATTAATAAACAAAACTCTCTACTCCATCGTGGTGTTTCAACAGCACATCCAACAAAATAACAGACAATAGAATACAATCCACTAATAATACAACCCAAGGTTATGCGAGAAATTCAAAATACAACATAGGAAAAGCGACAAACTTCAGACCTCCTCAATATAATACAACACACAAACAATCAAAAACACATTTGCACACAACCACACATAGCACACGCCCACACACAACACACGCCCACACACAATCTCATAATACAAACTCTCATAATCTCAATTATCTCATAATATACCTCATAATCTCAATTATTTCATAATATCACTCAAAACCTCAATTGTTTCATAACATGAATCGAATCACAATTTCCAATATAATATCAATCATAGTCGACAATACAATAGTCCCAAGATAATACATGCAAAATATGTAACATAATATATGAAAGGTCCCCATCGTGAGATTTGTACCACCCCCGAGCCCAAAAGCAGAATGATGACTTGAAAAGTAGCCCTCATGTATCCGCACACCCTATTCAAAGAATTATACATTATAACACATCCTGTAATAACCCTTTTTAACATCTATATAAACCCCGAGTATACCACGTCACGACATTAAAATTTACAACTCTTAGCAATCATCCTATCCCCAAGATCGGGTATACACTTCTACCATTCCAAATAGAATTCACATTCTAATCGCCAACTTCAGAAATCTCAATATTCGGTCATCACCTTATTACCCCAACAATAACACTTTACATCTAATCAATCCAACAATCACTTGACAACTAATTAATCCATAGTACAACCTTCAATTCAAACACTAAATGCTATACGAACTTTCCCCAGTCCTTTCAACCCAATCTCTACCTATCATATCCAAACTAATAATTCCTATACCCAAAACAACTATATTAAAGTCCCCTAACCTCATATTACAATTTAAAGTTAATTTTAAAAAGTCAATAAAAGTCAACCCTCAATCTGCTCACTTTCTAACCCCAATAATCACTCAAAATCACCGCTTAACTCTAAAGTCAACACAAAGTTTCAAACTAGTAAACGGTCAACTATAGCCCCAAATAACGAGATTCAAGATTAAAACTCACACTCATGAACCAGAGATGGTAAATCCAGATTATTGCCTGTATTCCACAAGATTCGCTATGAAAATGAAAAACCAAGTGGAAACGGGAGGGGGTGAATTGCCCATGAGGAAGATGATATTTTGTGTTTCAATGAAACGGATAAGGCGAGACTTAGAAAGCGTAACTTTGAAGGAGCTTAAGTCTCGTCATTCACTCGCTTCCTCTTCTGGCTTAACAACCTAATCTCGAACACGAAATTAAATTTCTATTCCTCAAAATATATTATCATTCAACCCAGGTTATCATTTTTCCATTAAATTTTTAACTTTTAGTCGCAAAACACCAACCGGCAACTAAAATCATATTAAGAAATTATACGGTACTAAGTATTTCTTATCGCCGCCCCCTTAAATTCTCCTCAATCCTGGACGCATTACTACGCCTGCTCGTTGACCTCCCCATCACGGGGCCGCCTAAGGAGCTACTCAATTTTCTATCCGCAACCCCTCCACAAAAAGCGATAACTATAATTTTAATCCGCCTAGTGGAACGGTGCTGAACTCTCCGTCTGAACACTGGAAGGACGCAATTATCTCTCTTGACTCATGGCGTCATCGTGACAATCTCGGGGCGGTCACGGCCGGGTTATTCAGTTCACCCATCATTCCCCGCTAAAGTCGATTATCGCTACATCCATTTGGCTCCACTACTATAATGAATCAAATGGGTCACTTAACGTAAGCCCCTAATGCGTCACCAAATGACATCTTGTTCGAGCCGATAATGGGCCGGATCACAAATCCTCCAAGCCGAGCTTCGATACACCATAATCCAAACGGAAGCTCAGCAAGTGACCGCTGCTCCGGCCAAAACACTCCAACGCATTTAAGTCAAGAAAGGAATGTTTTTAGCTCGAAGAGAGTTTTTTGGGTATCAAAACTAAACTTACTTGATTTGTCCTTTACCTTTATGTTATCCGGACTGCTACTGGCGAAATTACGGCTCCATTATTGCCGATGAAAATGTCTTACGGCTATTTATGTTTCCTAATAATTGTCTTGATTGATCGTCATAATTACCTCCTTAATTGAGCTCATTAGTGCCGTTAACTCACTCCGCCTTCCACACTTACCGATTTGACGGTCACCTCTTTTACTACGGGCGCTCGGGTACTGCCCATCCGTAGGCTCAAGTCCATTTATTTGTGGCTTCATCATCCTCTAGTCCATTTACGGAGGCCCCAATCGCCTCGACTAATCCTAGACCAGCATTTATTTGGCGGCATTATCAACGCGTGATCTCATAGTAGCCTCCCTAAGCCTCAAGCACTAATTGAGGCTCAACCGCGGCCATACCGAAAGTGAGTCTGAATTAACGTAACACCTGACCAACCCAGCAAATTCTAGAGAACCCTAGCTCGGGTCCGGACGGATCAGGGCCATGTGAGTCGAGCGGCTGAAATTCCCATGCCATCACGACGCACTTACATACATAAGACGATATTCACGAATACTCCTACATTAAAAATAATAACTCAAAATGGCTAAGATGTCGACTAATTTATACAAGGTTCATGGGGCTCTAAACTCGTCTCCAGCATTCTTTTTTTTGCTTTTGTTCTCTATTCTCTCCAAAATGAATACCATGTAAATGTTTATTTTAAATGATAAATGAATACCCCATGTTAAATTCTGGTCCGTCCCTCAAGTAGCTGCGAGGACAAGCATCAAACTCAAGACAATAACTTCACGGTCAACGCATTCCATGGCTCCGGGCGAGGACCCACCCGAAGCCGGGTCAACCCACCGAGGACTCTCTAGTGGTATGGCTGCGATAATGAGATAATGGTAGTAACACCTGAGGGTCGGGGGTGATCTACAGGGTCCCCCCTCGAGGCAAATACCAAGATCTGGGTGATTTTGACATCTTTCCGGGCGGGAGCCGAAGAAATGATTTCAATAACCTGCTACGCTTTTAAACGTATTGAAATATGTTACATATTCCGTCATGCGGACCTCGGAGATAAGATAAATAATTTCGAATAAAATCGAGTATACCGAGAGTACATATATGAGTGAGTTTATGTCATGGAAATTTTACATTTGGAATCTATCGAGATTTAAGTACGAAAGTGAGAAATAAAACCGTTAAAACCAACGTGCCTTACACCATCCTAAATATCTTCCACCAACCCCACTATCTCCTTATCCTCATCACCAACTTCATCCTTTATCCCATTTCCCTCTCTTTTCAATGTAGAATCCCCTTCCTCTTCTCCCCTTGAAATTTTCTTAAATTCTCCTTATCGATTGTTTTAAACTCGCCGACAACGTCATGATTTGCTTCCCTCATCATCCTCATCATATCAAGCGTAAAGAAAGTTGAATCTTTTGAGATATTTCACAGTTTTGAGGAGCTCGACTTTTTAGTTGATTTTTGTCGACCTTCGCTGGGGACTTCAAATGATATACGGATCGCCTGTGCTTAGATTGGGGAGATTGTGAGGTTATAACAATTCCATTTTATGTTGAAATGTGTAGAAATTGATAGTTGACTTTGTTGACTTTCGGTGAATCAGTTTTAAAGGTCAGAATGCTATGTATATCCTCTGCTCGAAATATAAGAGCAAGTAGCTGACATATTTTGATTTAGGGCTCAAGAAATACCTAACGGGTTGACTTTTTCTAAGGTTCTTTAAATTGTATCGTTACGCATGAATTTAATATAGTTGTTTCAGCGTAAGTCGACATTTCGATGTTGATCAGTAAGCGGATATTGTTAAGTTGGGTTATTCCAGTCGTGTCAGAATTAGTTTTTGATTAAAGGTTGATTATAATGGGTTAATTATTGGGAAATTGATTAGAATTTGGATTAAAGTGTCATGGCTGGTTGCAGGACGACGGAAAAATAGAATTGATATGGTTGGAAGTTTTTGTCGCTTATTAGTCACTAGGACACGCTTAGTAATCGCTCCACCCAAGTAGTTGTTAAGCTTGGTAATTAATGTAGTTAACTTGGAATTTGTAAAGTTGTATACTAATTTTGGGGATAGATGATTACTAAAAGTTAATTTGAATTATGATGCGTATAATACTTTGGGTTTAATAGATGTTAAGAGAGTATGACAATTTGAACGCTAAGTATAATGTATAATTTCTTTTCAAGAGGAGTCGAGTCTCTAACCTAACACCGTGGACTACCTAGAGGTATCATTATTGCTTTTGGCTCGAAAAGAAGATTAAAATCACGAGGAAACCCCTTCATATATATTATGTTTACTTATTTTGCATGTGTTTTGGACATGGGTATCTGCTTATTATGATTCATGTTATAAGATAGTTGTGATTAAGGATTCATGTTCCGAGATAGTCATGATTATGATTCATGTTATATGCCATGGCACGATGACAAGTGCATTTCAAGGCCGCTGTCATACAAGCCTCGTGTGTAACTGTGCGCAGTGTATTTTGATTACTTTGTTTACTATTCAGAACGGCGCGACCGAATCGAGGCCTGGGTGGATGCAGATCAAGCAAGGCAAAATTCTGGGCGGATGGAGGTCGCTGACATGATATCGAGGGGGGTAATACCGGGAGCATTTGAAAGGATACATCTATCCGATTATCTCAGGGAGGGATTCTCATTTGTTTGTTATTTGTGGAGGTGGATTCCTCATTTTTTTATTGTTTCGAGGCGGATTCTTATTTGGTTGTTATTTGTGAGTGGATTCCTCATTTGTTTATTGCTCATGAGGGATTCCTCATCTCGATTATTTGTGGAGGCGATTCCTCAATTTATTATCTCTTGTGCGGTTGAGACAGCCTTAAATGCTATCATATGCAAGCTCACGTGGTATAATATTATCATGGATATCGTATAAAGAGGATTCTATGCGACTCAAGTGACAAGTATCATCAGATAAAATGGGCTATCGATACGCATATGTTACATATATAAGATTATGTGATTCGATAAAATCTATGGTATTTGTATTCACTCGCCTTTTATACTACTCCCTATTCTCTAAGGGCGGATGCTTTTATTTTCTGCAGCCTCTGTGAGCGATCGTTGGTGTGGCCGAGATCTCAGACAGAGTCATGGAAGATCAGAGGCGAAAGGAAGCGGTGGCATGTGAAGTCCCCACGGGCCATTCCCTTATGTTGTCAACTTTTATATTTCTAGACTTTATATGTCAGATTTTGGGATTTCTTGTGTATTCTGTTGTATTATTCGGTGGATTTGTGTTCTCGTTGTCTTTGTTTTGTTGGAACACCAATGTAATGAATAGAGAAAGCTATTTTGTTAAATGTCAATTGTGGTCATATTTGTTATCAGATCCATCGACAGGACTCTGCAATGATTGCTAATGATCTAACTCCTCAGCATTACTGATTTTGCCAAGGTCAGTTATCGAAGAAAATTACTATGGATATATGAGTATAAATACAAATCCATGGGCCTGCTGGATCTTTAAAGCTGCGATACTACATTATTCAATACAAAAACATATAATTAAATATATGAACAGTAGGACTTAAATAAGCAAATGGAGTAAATTCCACCAGTCCACGCTCAAATTCACAACGTGAATTTGACTTCCTTCACCTCCTTGTCAATATCAATCGTAGGACATTCTAGTTAGTCCACCACGTAGGTTGAATCAAGAACTATCCTCCATCTGCAAGCATTTTCCACGCCTCTTATCTCAGAACGGCCCACCCTAAGTCGGCCGCCCGGCGTTAAGATTAACAACCCTGCATAATTTGAGTCACCAATCGGCTGGATTACACAAATATGACCTGCTGACATTAACAAAACAAAACTCTCTATTCCATCGTGGTGTTTCAACAACACATCCAACAAAATAACATACAATAGAATACAATCCACCTGAATAATACAACCCAAGGATATACAAGAAATCCAAAATACAACATGCGAAAAGCGACAACCGCATCAATATAATACAACACACAAAAACAATCAAAAACACATTTGCACACAACCACATAGTTACTACAGCCACACACACAACACACAGCCACACACAATCTCATAATACAAATCATAATCTCAATTATCTCATAATATACCTCATAATCTCAATTATTTCATAATATCAATCAAAACCTCAATTGTTTCATAACATGAATCAGAAATCACAATTTCCACATAATATCAATCATAGTCACACAATACACATATTAGAATAGTCCCAAGACAACACATGCAAAATATATAACATAATATATGAAAGGTCCCCATCGTGAGATTTGTATCACCGAGCCTAAAAAGCAAGAATGATGACTCTAGGCGCCCTCGTGCTGTATCCAAAGCTCAACTCCTATTCAAAGAATTATACATTATAACACATCCCGTGAATAACTCCTTTTAACATCTATATAAATCCCGAGGTTATACCACGCCTCACGCATTAAAATTTACAACTCTTAAGAATCATCCTATCCCCAAGATCGTATACACTTCTATTCAAACAGAATTCACATTCTAATCGCCAACTTCAGAAAATCTCAATATTCGGTCATCACCTTATTACCTCCCAACAATAACACTTTAAGCACATTCTATCAATCCAACAATCACTTGACAACTAATTAATCCAAGTAAATACAACCTTCAAACACTACCGCTATACGAATTTCCCCCAAACTTTCTCAACCCAATCTCTACCTATCATATCCAAACCACAATTTATACCCAAAAACAACTATATTAAAGTCTTCTAACCTCATATTACAATTTAAAGTTAATTTAAGAAAAGTCAACCCTCAACTTACACCACTTTCTAACCCCAATAATCACTCAAAATCACCGCTAATCCCCTAAACGATACTTAGATAACATTTCTATACCATAATACATTCAAGATCCAAAAGTCAACACAAAAGTCAAACTAGTAAATGGTCAACTATAGCCTCAAATAATGAGATTTGAAGATTAAAACTCATACCTTTGATGAACGAGACGGGAAACCAGATTATGGTGCCTGTATTCCACAAGATTTGCCATGAAAATGAAAAAAAACCAAGTGGAAACGGAGGGGGTAGTCCGGCCCTGCTGAGTGTTAAGATGATGCATTTTTGTGTTTTAAATGAAACGAGGATAAGTAATGGTACTTAGCGCGGTGAGGCGAATCTCTTTAAGTGGAGTTTAAGTCTCGTTTGGTTCACAATTTCGCTTCTCTTCTCGGTTTAACAACCTAATTCGAACACGAGTCAAATTAAATTTCTATTCTCAAAATATATTATCATTCAACCCATATTATCATTATTCCATTAAATTTTTTAACTTTAACCGCAAAACACTCAACCGGGCAACTAAAATCATATTAAGAAATTATACGGTACGGGTTAGCTCTATCATTTTCACTCTCTTTTTAGCCTCCCTCAACTGATGTACTACTACGCCTGCTCATGGACCTCCTCCGCATCACGGGCCGCCTAAGTGAGTTACCCCTGAATTTATCCGCAACCCCTCCACAAAGTCGATAACCATAATTTTTAATCCGCCTGTGAACGAGGTCAACTCGCCTCGAAATACTCCCCGGAAGGACGCACTATCTCGACTCCCTCATGCATGGTCATCGTGACAATCTCGGCGTCGGCCGGCCGGGTTATTCAGTTCGCCCATCATTTCTCGCCAGTTGCATTGTCGCTACATCCATTTGGCTCCACTACTATAACGGTAACTGGTCGGACACTTTTTAACGTAAGTCTCCTAATGCGTCACCAATGACGATCTTGTTCGGTTTCTCGATAACGGGCCGGGATCACAAATCCTCCAAGTCGAAGCCGATACACCATAATCCAAATGGAAGCCTAGCCATGACCGTTGCCCGGCCAAAACACTCCAACGATTTAAGCCGGCAGCGGTCGAAGATTTTAGCTTCAAAAGAGAGTTTTTGGGTATCAAACCAAACTTACTTGGATTTGTCCTTTACCTTTTATGCTTATCCGGACTGCTACTCAAGCGAGCCTCGACAGGCTCCATTATCATTTAAAAATGTTCTACTGGCTTATTTAAGGCCTAACAATTACTTGTCTCGATTGGATTATACCACCTCCTTTAATCGAAAGCTCATTAGTGCCGTTAACCCGCCATCTGCCTTCCACACTTACCGATTTGGATGGCTCACTTTATACTAAGCGTCAGTACTCGCCCATCCGTTGTGGCCCAAGTCCATTTATTTGGGCGGCTCTATCATCCTAGTCCATTACGAGGCCCCAATCGTCTTCGACTAACTTAGAAATAAGATTTATTTATGGCATTATCAATGAGACCTTACAAGAAGCCTCCCGTGGTGCTCACAAAGACTAATTGGTGCCCAACCGCGGGCCATGAGTCAAGCGAAGCCTGACCAATCGTACTGACTCAACCCACGCCAAGAAATTCTGCAGTAACCCTAATGTCCCGGACGATCATTTTGGGCCATGTAGCTGAGCCAGTTTGGAAATTGCAGATGTGCCCATCACGGATGTGACACCTACATTACAAGACGATATTCACATGAATACCCTCTACATTAAAAATAATAACTCAAAATGGTTAAGATGTCGACTAATTTATACAAGGTTCATAGTTCTAAACTCGTCTCCGAGCATTCTTTTTTTTGCTGCTCTCTTTCTATTCTCTCCAAAACGAATACCCATGTGAATGTTTATATTTTTAAATGATAAAATGAATACCCTTATGTTAAATTGGTCCGTCTCATGAAGGTGGAGGACAAGAGATCAAACTCAAGCATTAGCGAACTTCATGGTCAACGCACCACGGCCCGGCGAGGACCACCCGAAGGTCAACCTAATTGAGGACTCTAAAGTAGTACGGTTGTTATACGTGAGATAATGAGTAACACCGAAAATCAAAGATCTATTGGATGGACCGAGTGCAACAAGCAAGATCTAAGATGCCTCACAGTCAAGGCTTGACATCTCACTTCCTAAGGAGACATGCTAAGAAATGACTTTTGAAATAACCCGCTATTTAAACGATTGAAATATGTTATATATCTCGCCGCATGTTTGACCCGAGATAAGAGATAAATACTTCTAAACGATATACCGAGAGTAATATTATATGAGTAGTAGTTTATGTCATGGAATTTTATACATTTTAATCTGCATTTGGCACGAAAGTGAGAAATAAACCGCAAACCAAACGGGGCCTACACTAAATATCTCTCCCACCAACCCCACTATCTCCTTATCCTCATCACCAACTCATCCCTATCCCATTTCCTCTTTTGGCCGAGAATCCTCCTCTTCCCTTGAAATTTTCTTAAATTTATCATTGTTTCCTTCTAAACTCAAGGACAACGCTAAGGATTTTGCCTTCTCATCATCCTCATCATATCGCAAGAAAGTGTCAATCTTTCGAGATATTTCATGAGTTTTCGAGGAGTTGACTTTAGTTGATTTTTGTTTACCTTCATTGGGACTTCCAAATGATATATATATGGATCGTTTAAAGCTAGATTAAAGACAGGTTATAACAATCGATTTTGAGGTTGAAACGCCAGAGAATTGATAGTTGACTTTTTGTTGACTTTGAGGAATTGAAGCTTTAGCGTCGGAATGCCATGTAAGATTCTCAGTTTCAAATATATGAGCAGTAAGCGATTATACTCTTGGATTTGTGGCTCCTGCCAGACATCCGATCGGGTTTTATCTTTTCTAAGGTTCTTAAATTGGTATCAGCGATGTTACGGACTTTAATATAGTTGTTTCTGGAAGGTGTCGATATTTACGCTGATTGCAAAATGATATCAAGGTTGGGTTGTCTGCCGAGTTGTAATTGCTTGATTAAAGCGTCGATTATAATGGAAGAATTAGTTTGGAAATCGACAGAATTTGATTAAAGTGTCATGGCCGAGGTAGGATGACGGGAAAATGGAGAATCGGAGACGGTTGAAGTTTTTGTCGCTTTTATTAGTCACTAGGAAGACGCTTAGTAATCGCTCCACCCAGAGTCGTGTCGGTAATTGTGAATGTGCTTAACTTGAATTTTAGGTCAGATACTAATTGGGGATGATGATTACTAAAAGTTAATTTGAATCACAGATGTATAATACTCCGGGCTTAATAGATGCTAAGAGAGGTTATTTTACGGAATGTTATAATGTATAATTTCAAGAGAGTCGTGTTCTAACTCTAACACGGACTACCTGTAGAGGTATCATTATTGCTTTTGCCCGAGGCGAAAGATACAACTTCACTTTTACGGAAACCTCCTTCATATATATATTATGTTTACTTATTTTGTACGTGTTTCGACACGTGGGTATTCAGCTATTATGATTCATGTTATAAGATAGTCAGGATTAAGATTCATGTCTCCGGAGATAGTTGCGATTATGATTCATGTTACGAGATCGTGGTTATACTCACGATGACGTGTGCAATTTGTGTCGCGCGCTGTCATAGCTGGGCTCGTGTGTAACTGCGGTGCATGTGTATTTTGATTACTTTGTTTACTCCTCAGAACGGCGCGACTCCCTCGACCGAGTTCGTGCTACGCAGAATGCTATAGCCCCAATGGATTGGGAGGTTCAAAGGACATGCATATCGAGGGGGGGTAACAATGGGAGTGAATGGTGTGAGACATCATCTCGATTATCTCATGAGGTGATTCTCATTTGTTTGCTATTTGTGCAGTGGATTCTCATTTTTTATTGTTTCGGAGGCGATTCCTTATTTACAGCTCAGGGAGGCGGATTCCTCTATTTGTTTATTGTCTGCGGGAGGTGGATTCCTTATCCGATTATTTGTGCAGGATTCTCAATTTATTATCTCAGGTGTGTTGAGACGCTCTTAAATGAATATGCTATTGTTGGTTATAAGCTCACGTGTATAATATTATCAGGATATCGTATAAGAGGATTCTATGTGACCTCGTGACGCTATTGATCAGGATAGCCTAGTTAATGTATACGCATACGTTATATATATAAGTATGATTATATGTGATCTCGATAAAATTTATGGTATTTGTATTCACTCAGCCTTTATAGTCACTCCCTATTCTCTATAAGTTTTTATGCCTAGGTCTCTAGAGCGATCGCCGAGGTGGCCGGTGATCCGTGATTGCAGAGTCACAAGACGAGCGAAAGGTGGCATGTAGTCCTCATCAGTCATTCCCCTTTTGTTGTCAACTTGTTATATTTCTAGACTTTGTATATGTTGTATTTTGGGATTTCTTGTGTATTCTTGGGTTGTATTATTCAGGTGGATTTGTGTTCTGTTGTCTTTTGTTTTGTTGGAACACCACGATGAAATAGAGAGTTTTGTCTTTGTTAATGTCAGCAGGTCATATTTGTTAGTCAGATCCATCGACAGACTCGTGTACGATTGTTAATGATCTTAACTCGTATGGCCGACTCAAGCGGGTCAAGTTATCGAAGAAAATTACTATGGATATACGAGTATAAATACAAATCCATGGGCCCAAAGTGATCTTTAAAAGGCATACTACATTATTCAATACAAAAACATATAATTAAATATATTTAACGTGAGTGACTTACAAGGCAAATGGGAGAAATTACACCGTAACTATTGACGCTCAAATTCACAACGTGAATTTGACTTCCCTTCGCCTCCTTGCTTGTAATATCAATCGTATTTATATCTCTGGGCTAGTCCACACCTTTAGGTCAATCAAGAACTAATCTATGCTAGTAAACAAGGATGAACAAAAACTGGGGAAAAACCCCAAAATTCTTGGGAGAATTTCGCCAAAGGGGCGGCTACTAGGTTTTTATGAAATTTTTTACAAAACTTATGATTTAAAAAACCCTAAAGTTTGCTTATATAGTACAGTTAAAACAAGCCCATAAAGAACCCGTTAAGATAATAATTGGCAACCTATTAGTCTGCTAAGACACTAACGAAGTCGCTAATGAGTTGAACTATTTAATTAAGCTACTTAAATAGTAACGAGTCAATATCAATAATCTTTCAAGTTATCGAGCAACACAATTACCTCGAACCAATTAAATAACTATTTAATCGATTCTATTTGTTCAATCGATATTCTACATAAATGGGACCTCTTTGTAATCGAGAAATACATTTTCAATTATATAGTTCTCTTTAATTTCATACATGAAATATAACTCAACATCACCCATTTGACCTCTAGGCTCCATAATAGTAAGTCAGATAATAATAATAATCAATTCAATTACTATTATTATAACGCATTAATGAGTAAGATCTAGCACGCTCATAACCCCTTAAATTATCATGAACTCCACACTAGTAATATACAATTACTAAGTTGAAATCACTAAGTTCGATAATCCATTTAACCTAACTGTAAAATTTAATCACACAATCGTCGCAACGGCATAATAAATGGAACCAATTCTCACGATTTCCAACACTCCCACTTGCCCTCGATCTATTATCTTACAATTCCTTTATCACGATTCTAGTCGTAGGCTAACTATAAGAAGCGTGTCAGCGAAACACCCACAACTTCTTTTGGTACTTCCGAGTATGAATCAATAAGCATTTATGGCCCCATAAACCAATCAAGACTAACCGCCACAGAGGCTCCCGAGATCTTCCTCAGATATCAAGGACGGACAAATCCTCCCAATATATTACCATCTATCGCCATACCAATCGCTGCGGACCCAACATATGCCGCGAGACCCCGCTAAGTATCGCTTGGTCATAGTCAAAGTACAGAGCTTCAGATAACACGTATAGCTATATATCGTAGTTCAAGAATCGACGAATCCTAAGATTCTAAACAAATGTCATAGGACACAGTATATACATATCTTCTATGAATTGCTTTCGTCATACCTCGCCTCCCCCGCTCACCGTAATCGGCAAAATTTCACGGTATCGATCTAGTCCTCGCAGCTAACGTGATCAATCTGATCACTAATCAAACACCACGTACTGGCATGAATGCTGGTCGCCTCTAACTATCAAGATCCGACCAAGGCCTTTTGGCTATCCTATGTTTCGGGTTTCAAGAAAGGAATTACGCTCATGTTACCTCTCTGTAAAACGAGACTAACCTAGTGATTTAACCTTTCACTCATCGAGGATACACTACATGTATATTATATGTAAATCAAACATAGTTAGTCATAGCAAACAAATATATTAAAATATGTTACAAATGATATTCAAATATTTGTTCACATAACACACAGATACATCGACTCCACTTAACCTAATACCACTGCGACATCCGGTTTAAGACATATGTTCGGGCTGCATGCTCACTGGGCGCTTGCCTCGACTTAGTGGTTTAGTAGTGGGCTCGCCGCTTGGCCTCGCTTCTACTTCTTTACATACTCATCACTCTATCAAGCACATCTCTAATCGTGATACTTTCTCGAGTAATGCCATTGATTTGCGATGTGCTCGGGTTCCTTAGCTTGAGCCATTGCCCCAAAGATGTCACAAAGAATCCCACCGTCCCTCACTAGTACCACACCAAGTTCGGTCACGAACTTCCTTATCCAACACGCTCTTTAGCGGCTTCCAGACGTCAGCGATGTACCGTATTCTATTGCATCCCAAGCAATGCATCTGCTTCGAACTCCTCCAAGATACTCAAGCCCACCGCTGAGACAAAAAATACATACCTGCATCTGGGAACGATAATGCCTCTGCCGCTTGAACCGGCGCTTCTGCATTCCCTGCCATCGTTAACCTCATCTCCACTATATACCAAGAAAGCATCTTAGTTCTCTCGTATACTTCAAGATTTACATTTCACTGCAATCCAAAGGGCTTTCACCTCGATTAGCTGTATCTACCGGTTACACTTAGTGCATAAGACACATCGTGTCTAAAGGCACAACACGGCATACATGACGGATCCTATAGCCGGCATAAGGTATGTCTCTTCATTCGCTCATCTCAAGACTAGCAAATGGGACATCAAGCTCGGCCGAGCTGAACTCCATGTCTCATGGGAGATTACCTTCTGAATTACTCATGTCAACCTTTGGCAGCATCTATTCACATAAGTATCCCGAAAGTCCAATCAAATTTCTCCGCTCGATCCCTGGATCTTTATTCCAAGTATATATCAGGTTACTTAAGTCCTTCATCGAGAAACATTTGCACGCCCAATCCTTGACCGAGTTTATTAACTCTACGTTGTTTCCACGATAAGTACGTTACTCCATACGCGACTAGTTTAATGATACACTCCCACTTTACCTTCAGATACACAAGATTCTTCTTCGCTCATTTAAACCAAACTTTGATCGATTCATCAAAACGTAGATTCCAATCAAGGATGCCCTTACACTATAAATGGACTTGCAACTTGCATACCTTCTTAGGTCCTTTAGGACATGAAGCCCGGAGGTCAGTAATTTCATATACACATCTTCTCTAAATTTCCATTCAGAAAGTCGCTTACATCCATTTGCCATATTTCATAGTCACGAAACGCAGCAGCTAATGGCTAAGATTATCCGATGGATTTAAGCATAGCTATCGGGCGAGTAAGTTTTCGCCATACCACCCGCGAACTTGCTTCAAACCTTTCGCTACAAGTCTACTTTGAAAACATCAACGCTCGCCTTTATCATGTTTCTTCTAAATACCCATTTACATTCAATGTATGCAGCCCCATGGTAAATTCAACAAAGTGACCAAACTTTTGGTACAATCCATCTCGACAGCTGGCACTTGCCATTTGTCGCAAAGATCCTTGTTATTCATCGCTTTTCAGAAGAAGCTCGTGGCCTGCCACTTTCAATGATGAAAGCTTCACCATACCAAATGCTGGGTTCGTGGCGCCATCCCCGCTGACTTCCTGCGGTCGGGTTCTTCCACGCCGTGATCAAGAACTGGTCTTCGCGAAAGTTAAGTGTTCCAATTTTGTAAAGGCCGACGCCTCCGCATTACGCATCGAGTCGACTTATCACCAGCTTCATCAAGCGAACACCATTACTTCTAGTCCTTTTTCTCGACGTATATTCCTTTTCATGAATACCCCCGTTCTCGCAATGAAGATTTTATTCTCCCGCTCGTGTAGAAGTAGTAACCAACTGCTTCCTGATATCCTATGAAATAATAGCATTTATCCGATTCCGCTAAGTCTTTTGTTAATCTCAACATATGCTTCACGCCCCCAAATCTTTAGAAACTCCAACTTGGAAATCTTCCCAAACCACGCTCATTGGGGAGTTTTATCTCTGTCACTCGTTGACATTCTGCTTAAGGTGTTACGCTGTAGTCAAGATATCCCCTAAATTAACCGGTAGATCGATAAAGCTCATCACCGAACCATGCCGCAAAGGGTTCGATTTCTCCTTTCGACACGCCATTATGCCGGGCGCTCCGGCCGGAGCGAAGTCAGGAAACAATACCACACTCTCTAAGACGAGTATTGAACTCGTGGACTCAAATATTCTCCACCTCTAATGCACCTGCACCTTATTGTCTCTTGCTCAATCGGTTTTGTACTCATTTGGAACTCCTTGAATTTCTCAAAGGACTGGTGAGCTCAGGTCTCATCGTATACACAAAACCGTATCTACCGAAGTCATCAAGAAATGTAATGAAGTGCTTATAACCTCCTTTCTGCGCATAAAGTGCTCATCGCCCACATACATAAGTCACAGATGCATCCCACGAATCACTTGCCCTTCATTTAAGCCAAATGAAGGTATTTTGGTCATTTTGCCCGGCGCAAGACCACATTTATCGTATGATTCATAATCGAAACCTTCGCGCCCAATCGAGCGGAGTTTGATTCTGCTTCAGCATCCGACCTAGTCTCTAATGCCATGTATGTTTGGTTTAAGTCGTTAGGCTTATTCCGCTTTTAAGTTTATGTTATATGACTCATTAATCATGTCTAAAACGTATGTACTATTTCAAGTGGAGGCGTACTAAATACTACCCCATTCTCGGTGATCCTAAATTCATCGGGATCTAATAAAATGAAAACCATCATTATTCAAAATGTAAATAGAATAATATTCCCCGCAAATCGCAGTACATAAGAAACCGGAGATAAGTTCAAACAAGGCCCGGGCAAATTCTAAACTAATGGATCCTACCGCAGTGGTCAGAACCTTTCAAGGCCATTTCCCAATACACGCAGATCCATTTCTTTCAGTCTTCTACTTGACTTCAGTTCCTCGATATTACGACAAATACGGTGAATCTCACAACCGCCATGCCTGAAGACCCACTAAGGAGAATTAGAAGTTGTACAAACTTCAATAACATACATACCAGAGTCGAAGGCCACGAGACCATTCTTCCCATGACCGTGAACTTCCCGTGTGCTCCACTTCCAGCCGACTCCAAAGCTCGCAATAATGACACTTGTCATCCTTCCTAGCTCCTCCCTTTCCAAAGAACTCGATTACTCGAACCTCGGGCCTTGCCGGGTAAACTTCTTTCTTCTTTCTTGAATTTCTTCTTGTTTTGGACCACCAAAATGTATGAGTAGAAGTTTTGGCCTACCCGTGTCTGCCTCAAAGATTCAGGATCATCTTATGCGCCTGCTTGTAGATAACTCAAATCACAGGCATATCAAGTTCACGACAAACCGAGAGAATTTGGTCTCGGGAAGAGACTTCGTGGATTTGCATCCACACCAGCTCTTGGAGACACCGGTGCCTGCATGCCGAGTCGATCGACCAAGCCAATCATTTTAATGATATGTAGGGTCATGCCCCGTCTGCTCCCCGCCTTGTCGTCCACGCAGCAATGCATGTTGTCATATCTCTCAAGCTTAGCTTCCTTTCTCGGAATACCCTGCTTGCCGGGGTAAAGCATGTCATATGCGTCGCCACTCATATTGAATTTGGAACGAAGGTTCCATATTGGCAAAAGATGAGATGACGGACATCCATGACGACTTGTGCTATGGATCCTTTTCCGACGTGAGGCACTATCATTAGGTTTCATGTGGAACCTATCGTTTCAAGACGTATTCAGCCTCCTTCGCTGAGAATGATTCTCAAGTTTCAGACCACTGCCAAATTCGAAGTTATTCACCAGACTTTTCAAGTGCCGAAATAAGCAAGTTCTTAGAGCAAGAATAAGGTACCATATTAATTTACAAGAATAAGTAAATAAAATAACAGACTCAAGAACTATCATGCTAAAAAACACTTACAAATAAATTGTAAAGTAAATACTAATACTTCAAATCTCACTTAAATATATTAGTATCAAGACCTATTACACTTAAATTCAAACTAACACCGCTACATTTTGAATCCAAAGAAAATAGTAGGTTGTCAACCAATTATGTAAAACTACATAACTTTGGTGGTCACTCAAGATCTCATGTGACGCTACCCAACATTTGTATCTCCAAAACCGGTTACATACCAATTAAACCAAAGTTGTTACTTGATCGACTATCCGAAGTCCACAACGTTAGCGGAAATCACTTCAACATGATCCATTGTCATATCAATGCAACATCAGAACACCCGCCATCACTGCGCTCCACCGATGCTTGATCGCACAACTTTAAAAATTGGCTTCGATACTTTGCTTAAATTTTAATTACCGCGAGATATTATTACTTTATTTTCATTTACTCACGATACTAGCACATAATCAAGCAATACATGCAACATGAAAAATAAAACAAGTAATGCACATTCAAGAGATATACGATATGACCCCTATAACCTATTACAAGTATTTATCAAATACTAACATAAGTCCTAATTCTTGTATCTTGTACTTCTGGATCCAACCGAGTCCACCAAGTACCACCACCGTGAAATGATCTTCAATATCTTCACTTGTTACAATATTTACATACTAACCCATCTTGTATTGTGTTTCGGCAAGCTTCGCTGGGTAAAACAAGAATAAATAAATACAAGAAATATGACTCGTATGTCACTTTACAACATTACGGTTCGCAGACCTAAAAATAAATAAACGGGCTATATCTATATACTCATTCCAATCACCATTACAAAATATAGGTACTTTATTAAATCACATAAATGAACTTAATAAATATTTTAAATGGCATTGAAAATGCATGTTCAGAATTATCAAATTAATTAATCCATAATTACACATATTAAAATTAATTAATATAAACTCAATTATCATACACATGTCAATTAATAATTATTACCACAATTATTAACCGATACATATTATAGAAAGTAAATATTCATCACAAATATTTTCTAAAAATACATTAAGTAAGCTGTTATCATAATTGTTATATCACTTTAAAATTAATTTAAAAGATAATATAAAGAAAATTAATTAATTGTCATCACATAATTAATTACAATTAATTAGTTGGATTAAAATGACAAATAATCAATAAAACCGAAATATAATCGGTCCCATAATTTTAGGAAACTGTACAAGTGAATAAATTCGAATTGTGGTTTTCGTACCAGGCACACGCCATAACGCGCCGCCTCCACCTCGGGTCATCGCCGTCAAGCTGATTTTGGTACCAAAATCACCTGATCCGAACTGACGACGCGCGCCCGCAGGTCGCTGGAAGTCGGTCGGCTTCATTTATGGTAATAATACCATATTTAACTCGTTTTCGGGGATTTATAATTTAATTCGCTTGTAGAATCGCTGAGGCTTTAAAATTTTTCAAAATTTATGAAATTCAAATGCTAAACTCCATAATTGTCTTCAACAAATCCCACTGGCTGTCATTAGTAAAGTTTTTATATTTAATTATTAATTAAACAGTCCAGAAATCTCAAAATTGTTTTGAGGCACTTAGAAAAATCCAAAAATTATGAAATTTAATGAAGATCTTCTACGTGCTATCTGGGTTCCAGAAAAATTAGTTTTTAATTTTACAAAAATTTTACACGCCCCAAACACGTTTTACAAAATTGTTTTGAAACAAAACCAATTAAATCGTCCTTTTAATTTATTTAAAACAAAATCCATACACAAAATATGATAATACATCATCATAAACTTGTAACACATGTGTAAATCAATAATCAAGAACATGGTGATTTATTCTCATCATATAAATATCAATTAAATATAAGGAATGCTAATTAATCAACAAAATCGATAAACACAAACAAGCATAAAATAAATAATGTAAAGCAACTTTAATTTGGCTCATGATGCCAATTAAAGAAAATTACTATGGATATATGAGTATAAATACAAATCCATAGTTCCAAAGATCTTTAGCGATACTACATTATCAATACAAAAACATATAATTAAATATATTAACGTAGGATTCTATAAAACAAGTAAATGAGTAAATTCCACCAAAATCATTGACGCTCAAATTCACAACGTGAATTGATCAGCTCCTTGTTGTAATATCAATCGTATGATATCTCTAGTTAGTCCACACACCAGAGGGGTCAATCAAGAACTAATCTACGCTAAGAAACAAGACGAACAAACCAAAAACCCCAAAATTCTGGGAGAATTTCTCGCCAAAAGGTGGGGCGCTACTAGGGTTTTTGGTGAAAAGTTTTACAAAACTTACGATGAAAAACTCCTAAAAGTTTATTTTATATATGTACAGTTAAAGCAGTTCTATAAAGCTAACCCGCTAAGATACTGACTCGTTAACTCTATTAGTCTGCTAAGACACAAATGAGTCAAGCATGAGTTGAACTATTTAATTAAGCTAATTAAATAGTAATGAAGTCAATATCAATTTCAATCTTTCTGCTATCGATAAATTGGGCTCATTCTCGAACCAATTAAATAACTATTTAATTGATTCTATTTGTTCAATCGATATTTACATGTAAATTTAGAATCTCTTTGTAATTTGGTAGAAATACATTTCTCAATTATATAGTTCTATTTAATTTCATACATGAAATATAACTCAATCCGCCAATGACAAGGCGCTGACCTTCTGTGCTCAGATATCAAGAAGTTGTATAATAATAATAATTGACCAATTACTATTATTATAACGACACGAGTAAGATCTAAGAATCGCTCATAACCCCCTTAAATTATCACTTTAACTCACACTAGTAATATACAATTACTAAGTTGAACACTAAGCTCGATAATCACATTTAACCCAACTGTAAAATCTAATCATACACAATTGTCGCAACGGGCATAATAAATGGAACCAATTTCACGATTTCCAACAGCTATGCATTTCAAGATTAATGAACCATGAAAGCGCCGGGTAGATATCATGGGCGGTACGGAAATTCACCAAACTTTTTCGATTCACATAATGGAGAATGTTCCTAGAAAGATACAGTTATCTCATCTTGCCACTATTTGATACCTTAACACTTTGTGCCACGCGCGAAACGGGTAAGAGGAAGCCTCCAAGAGAGGAGAATGAATAATACACTACGAGAATATGGTCCCCTGCCTGGGACCGTGATGTCTTCGACTTCTTAAGGACTGACCCACTCAGAGATCCTCCTACAATGCAGATTAAGTGCAAAGCCCGGGAGGTACACTTACTGGACGAGGAATTACACCGAGATCATTTCACTGTTCGGCCGCCGATTTATTTAAGACGGAGGTAGGCTGACAAGGCCAAGGTTCATGGG
This sequence comes from Lithospermum erythrorhizon, assembly GCA_019722365.1. NCBI lineage: Eukaryota > Viridiplantae > Streptophyta > Magnoliopsida > Boraginales > Boraginaceae > Lithospermum > Lithospermum erythrorhizon. The sequence continues at coordinate 4,815 of JADFUC010000151.1, read as the reverse complement.
GCATGTATATAAGTCACATCAACGGTAGACGACACGTTGTGAAGATCCTACGATCGGGAAAGATTCCGCCATCAATAGCCACTTGATACTCACGACCACGCAAGAAGATGCCGCCTGCGCTGCTACACGCCAAAGATTCCTCACGCCCTCCACATGAAACGGGTTAGTACGCCCGCCCGATCCTATTCTCTACCTCTCAACTGGGAGATATAGTCGGGGATCTCTCGAGAACCGCCTGATCAAATAGATGTCATCAAGGTAGTATCATTTTACCAAGTAGGTCGAACCAAAGTCACTCCTTCAGCAAAGACGTGAGTGTGTACGCTCCTAAAAGAAATCTTCACAAGGTTCGGGGGTACCCCGGGCGCCGGGTTACGGATACTGACCCACTACAACCTCGAAGATTGAGGATTTGTTTGGCGGATCTATATATAGATCACAGGATCGCATCAATGTTCAATCGATACGCCAACGTCAAGCCGGGAAGTTAATAACCGGTAATCTTCGCGGAGTGTTAAGCGGCTACAACAAGTGAGGAGTGCAATTGGGATCGAACCTCCGACAATAAGCGGCATGGTCGCTCCTTAATTCACCTCCCGAATCCAACAATGAGAAAAACCCCTTTATTTTGTCTACGTGATCCGACACCCTATTCCCCGCCGAGATTTACGCATAATGCCCGAGCGACATACTACATGAGCTATCTATCGAGAGTGTCAACAAATGACCAAGACAAGTGGAAAGGTGGCTACTTACTAAACTGGGAGGGTCCGATCCGCATAATTTCCGTAGGAGATCAGCGTCAAAGCAGCATGCATATTTACCTACGGAAGCTCGAAAAGCTGAGTCTCCACGGGAGGACCATACATCATAATGGAAGGATAGCCATACGCTTCACATACGAATCCAGAGAATTCTATGGGAAATAGTGTCGAGATCCTCGAATGCTCGCTGACCATAAGGAAATACATGTAAGCCCCTCTCGTTATTTTTCTCGTAAATAAAGACTTAATTGAGTAAAATTGTTTTGATTTTTGGGAAAGTTCTATTTAGACAATGTCAATTATGCATTGATGTCAAGTGCACTAAAAGCAAGTTAATGAAAATCTATCTAAATATTTGAGTATATTCTATCGCCCGACTTATCGTAGAACCGAATCCCCTTTCATGGACAAGTGGAGGACGGAGTAAGAACTGCGGCCTTAATGTATTAATGATACAAAAACATTTCAGTGTAACCCATACCATAAAACAAGCAAGCATCATCCTCCTCCGATTGAAGGTCGAAAGTTGAGCCTGCAACATGGAAGCAGTAAATACCAAATGGTTAAAATGGAACTAAAAAATAGTTATGATACGCAAAAGGAGGAATTACAAAAAATATTCATTGTTGTAAGATGGTGGCAAATCAATGGGGGGCAAATCTATCAGTCAAGTGGTCCGCGGGAGGACATCACTCCCTCACTGAGTCCCATCAATGGCTAGAACCTCAAGATCGCCTCCTATAGTTTCCTCGGTCACTTCGACGGTTCTGTGTCATATCCTCGCCGAACGATCATGAAGAGTTTCTCCCCCAACGTCCGGGACTAAAGTAGCCTCGAGATCTTTCAGCCTGAGCACCTCGCCAGCCGACTCGCTCGGATGGAACCATCCTCCAACCTTCAAAGAAGCGCCATACCGGATCACCTCATCACGGTCTGGGAAATGTCCTTCTCCTTCGTAGCTCCATCTCCCTGCTGGGGCGTAATTCCACTCACTTTCATACCTCTGGCTCAACCAAAGAAGAATCGGTTTTTATAACAATGGCGGCGTACCTCTCCTTTAGGAGTCTTAGTCCTGGTTAGAGTCTTGAGGCGACATCGGACGTCCCTCTTCGAGCCTCATATTTTAAGTCCCTTCGCCTCCCATTCTAGTCAGAAAGATACGGAAGAAGTGAGCCAACGGCTTCATACGAGGACGTAAGCCCTTATAAGACCAAAGCACACCCTCTTGAGGAGAAAACTACAACGGCGAGGTCGAAAAGCCCAAGAAGATAAAAGGGATGTGTTAGGTTGGGAAGATACTCCGCCTCCAGGAGGAGATTTCACACCCTCGGGCGCATGTCCTTTGGAGATTTTCCCCTGATGGAGGCACTTGGGGGAGGAGAGGATGAGGATGCGAGTCCGTGAAGAAGCGAGTAGAGTCAAAATTGGGACGGACATACTAAGAAACGGGAGACGCGAAAGGATTCCTAACTCGAAATGGGGCTGGGCCTCCGCTGGGAACGCGGTCGACGAGGACTCGCAGAGCAAGCCCTTCTTTTCCGTGACACAGATACCAACAGAGATGGTGAAGCAGGGAGTAGATAGGACTTCAAAGCGCTGGGTTCGGGAAGCATTCCTGCTAAAGCCAGATTCGTGGCCAAGCTTATGTTAAGAGATTAACAAAGGATAAACTTCGTGCTCAAATCCGATAAATGCTATTTCATAGATATCCAAAGGAAATGCTTGGTTACTCCTTCTACCTAAGTTAGAGAATAATCTTCATCAAGTAAGACAAGTGAGTGTTCGAAAAGGAATATCGCCCGCAAAGACTGTGGGCAATTCATTTAAGTCAATGTCGACGATCTAATGTACATTCGACGCATTACAAGAATCGCACCTTCTTCATAAGATCTGGGCCTGATCCACGTGAAGTCAAAGGGAGCAATCCCAACCCTGTGAGATCCAACAGGATCGCCACGAACCGTAGCGCTGTACGCGAAGCCTTCATCATCAAAAGTGACGCAGCCCACTTCTTTATAAAGAAGCAGATAAACAGTAAGCACGCCGAAAATGGCAAATAGCCATGTAACCGAGATGGGATTCTATGTACCAAAACAGTGCTCGGGTCCTTTGGCTGATTTACCGAACGGGGTTCGTCCCCTATTGAACGTAAATGGGTATTTAAGAAGAACATGATAAAGACGGAAACGCCGATATTTCAAAGCCAGACTCAGAATGGAAGCGTTTCAACAAGTTCACCCGCACGGACTATGACGAAAATTACCGCCAATGGCTACGCTTAAGTCCATCCGATAAATCTTAGCCATTGCTAAAGGCGTATGCAAACAAGAAGGTCCATTTTATGGTCTTCACAGTATCCCGCAGCTTGGAGTCTTTACTTGTTCTCGATTATTATTAAGCGACACCAATAGAGGTCACTGAGGTTGATATGTCTATGTGAGATTGCCCCTTTGAGTATGAACAATCGCTTGGTAGTCGCTGACCTACCTGCTCGAAAGCTAGTAGACTTGATCTTATCTTCGGTATAGACTGGCCGAAGGGGCATCACTTCAAGATTGACTGCCACCGAAAGCGAGATCATCTTTGCGAGTCCGGGCAGAATTCGGAGCATTCTCGTTATGGGAGTTTAGTGAAGATCCTACCATCGAAGTTTCATTTCAAAGACTAGAGGCCGTGAAGTCGATGAAGAAAGGTCAAGGCTGGGTTTCTGTGGTACGCGTCGATTTCGAGAGAGAGGAGAGCAGATTGACGATGTTCGTACGTCCGTAGCAAGCCGATGTTTTTCCCGGTGATCTGTTTATTGCCACCCAGGAGCTGAGTTTCGACAGGTAGTTCCAAAAGTAATCATGCCGATTTCTATCAGCTGCATAGGACGGCTCCAATAGAAAGGAGATAGTCAAGACTCCGGCCATGTGAACCTGCTGATGGGTGGGTTCATTAGGACCGAATGTTTCCCAGCGGGCGCACTGCTCTGCTTGCGGAGAAGCAGTGACGTACGCTGAGGTTGTGTGACTACAAAAATAATAAGGTGACTATCAAGAACCGCATTCATTGCTGGAAAGATGGCGATCATTTGACCGGGCCAGTGGATACCACAAGCTAAGATTGATTTGAGATCCGGTTATCACTAGTTGAGATCAAGGACGGTGACATTTGAAATCGCCTTCGATCCCTAAGATGGGCACTACGAAGTTTATATGGATTTGCATTCAAGTTTGACTAACGACCAACAACATTCATGGAATTACTTAATCGGGCGTTCGGAGTTCCTAGATAAGTTTGTGATTTGTTCATTGATGATATTTTGATCTACTCGAGCTGGCAGCGAGGGAAAGACGAGACACCTCGCGAAGCTGTGTCGAGGTATCGGTATCGCATGCTAGACGCCAAGTTCACCAAGCGTGAATTTTGTTTGGCTAAGTAAAGTTCTGTCCATGTCGATTGTGTGGTATTTTTGTGGATCCTAAAAGGTGGGAGGTCATGAATAACTGGAGCCACCCACAAGCGAATCGCCGAGGAGTTTCGGCCTGCCTTTGGTCTGGGATGAATATCAGGAGAGTCAAGCCGTGAGAGTCGACGGTCGAATATCAGACCGGTTTTGGCTCTACCATCCGGTCTCGAGGTTACGTGGATATACAACGACGAGTCACACCCGGGGTCAAGCCGCTACATTGACGAACGGGAGAAAGATATCGCTATGTTTCTATACCGAAGCAACCACGAGAATTACCCTTACCCATCTCGAGTTGGCACCATTGTCTGCACCGGTCATGAGAATATTTATATGGTTAGATGCCCGATTTTCACCGATCATAAAAGTTCAAGACTCTCCCGACGTAGAGACCTGAATTTAAAGCGCAGTGAGATGGGATGGAGTTTATCGGCCGACTATGATGCTGACTATCTAGCATCACCCGGGAAGGCGAATGAAAAGTATGCTCCTCAATCGAAGCGGGAAGGCTAAAGAACCACGTGATACGACAAGCGCTCGAGTCGATTCGGGGTCAGGCGGCGAGTCGAAAGCAATACGTAACCGAACGAAGTGTTTGAG
>JADFUC010001998.1:0-11827 GCA_019722365.1 Lithospermum erythrorhizon | reverse complement strand
GTTACGTATTGCTCTTGTACCGATTTTCGCTCGATAAGAAAAAATGCATTTTTTGTTGTCGCCTTTAAACGGTTTGTGACGTTTTTGTTTTCGCTAGATAAAAAGCAGCATTAGAATTGCTCGATTTTCTCAAAGAAAATATACCTACGCTTAATGTTGGGGGGAACATCAAAAACTCGCATCGATAAGAAATAATACATTTTTGTTGTCGCCGAATCGAAATGATGTTTTTTGTTTTCTCGCATTAAAAGTATTAATTCCTCGATTTTCTCAAAGAAAATCATACCTACGATAATATTAGGGAACATCGAAAACTCAGACGGATTCCGCTTTGATAAGACAAAATGCATTTTGTTGTCGCCGAATTCCAGCCGTGATGTTTTTGTTTTCTCGCATAAAAGCATAGAATTCCTCGATTTTCCCTTAAAGAAAAATCATACCACGCCTAATATTAGGGGAACATCGAAAAACTCAGACGGATTCCGCTCGGATAAGAAAATGCATTTTTGTTCTCGGCCAATCGAGCCGCGGATGTTTTTGTTTTCTCGTATTAAAAAGCATTAGAATTCTATTTTCAAAGAAAATCATACCACGCTATTAGGGGAACATCGCAAAACTCGCACGGATTCCGCTTCGATGCGACAAAAATGTATTTTTGTTGTCACTAATCGAGCCGTGATGTTTTTTATGTTTTCTCGTATTAAAGTATTAGAATTTCGATTTTCAAAGAAAATCATACCTACGCTTAATATTAGGGGGAACATCGAAAAGAACTCGCATTTGATTCCGCTTTGGATAAGACAAAATGCATTTTTGTTGTCGCCGAATCGAGCCGGATGTTTTTTGTTTTCGTGACAAAGTATTAGAATTCCCCGATTTTCTCAAAGAAAATCATACCCCACGCCAATATTAGGGAACATCAAAAACTCGCACGGATTCCGCTCGGATAAGAAAAAATACTTTTTGTTCCCCGCCGAATCGAAATGCGGACGCTTTTTTGTTTTCGCGATAAAAAGATTAACAGCCCCGCTTTTCCCAAAGAAAATCATATTCACGCTTAATATTAGGAGTATCGAAAAACCTGCACCGATTTCGTCGGATAAGAAATGCATTTTGTTGTCGCCGAATCGAGCCGTGACATTTTTTGTTTTCGCATAGCACTAGAATTGCTCGACTTCTCAAAGAAAATATACTCTAATACGAATGTTAGGGGAACATCGAAAAAAACTCAGACGGATAAGAAATAATATTTTTTGTTGTTTAAATCATCAGATGTTTTTTGTTTTCTCAGACAGCATTAGAATTCCTCATTTTCTCAAAGACAATCATACCTACGCTTAATATTAGGGGAACATCAAAAACTCGCACGGATTCCGCTGATAAGAAAAATGCATTTTTGTTGTCGCCGACCGAGCCGTGATGTTTTTTGTTTTCTCGTATTAAAGATTAGAATTGCTCGATTTTCTCAAAGAAAATCATACCTACGCTAATATTAGGGGAACATCGAAAACTGCACGTGATTCCGCTCTATAAGAAAAATGCATTTTTGTTGTCGCCGAATCGGTGCCGTGACGCTTTTTGTTTTCGCTGCATAAAAGCATTAGAATAGCCCGCTTTTCCCAACGAAAATCATATCTACGCTAATAATAGGAGTATCGAAAACTGCATCGATTTCAAGCTCGATAAGAAAAATGCATTTTTTGTTGTCGCCGAATCGAGCCGTGACATTTTTTGTTTTCACAGATAAAAGCATTAGAATTGCTCGATTTTCTCAAAGAAAATATACCTACGCTTAATGCGTGGTGGGAACATCGAAAAAACTCAGACGGATAAGAAATAATACATTTTTGTTGTCGCCGACCGAGCCGTGATGTTTTTTGTTTTCTCGTATTAAAAGCATTAGAATTCCTCGATTTTCTCAAAGAAAATCATACCTACGCTAATATTAGGGGAACATCGAAAACTCAGACGATTCCTCGCTTTGATAAGAAAAATGCATTTTTGTTGTCGCCGAATCGAGCCGTGATGTTTTTGTTTCCTTTTCTCAGATTAAAGCATTAGAATTCCTCGATTTTCTCAAAGAAAATCATACCTACGCCATTATTGGGAACATCGAAAACTCGCACGGATTCCGCCCGGATAAGAAAAATGCATTTTTTGTTCTCACGAATCTAGCCGTGACGCTATTTCGCATAAAAGCATTAGAATAGCCCGCTTCTCCCAAAGAAAATCATCTACGCTAATATTAGGGGAGTATCGAAAAACTTATACCGATTTTCGCTCGATAAGAAAAATGCATTTTTTGTTGTCGCCGAATCGAGCCGTGACATTTTTTGTTTTCGCGTATTAAAAGCATTAGAATTGCTCGATTTTCTCAAAGAAAATCATACCTACGCTAATATTAGGGGAACATCGAAAAAAACCTCGCATTTGACAAGAAATAATACATTTTTTGTTGTCGGCCGAATCGAAATGTGATGTTTTTTGTTTTCTCGATTAAAAGTATTGAATTCCTCGATTTTCTCAAAGAAAATCATACCTACGATAATATTAGGGGAACATCGAAAACTCGTATCGGATTCCGGCTGATAAGCATTGTAAAATGCATTTTTCATGTTCTAATCGAGCCGTGATATTTTTTGTTTTCTCGTATTAAAAGTATTAGAATTCCTCGATTTTCAAAGAAACGCTACCACGCTTAATATTAGGGGAACATCGAAAAATCCTCGTACGGATTCCGTTGATAAAGAAAAAATGCATTTTTGTTCTCACGAATCGAAAGCCGTGATGTTTTTGTTTTCTCGTATTAAAAGCATTAGAATTGTTCGATTTTCTCAAAGAAAATCATACCTACGCTAATATTAGGGGAACATCGAGAAACTCAGACGATTCCGCTTGATAAGAAAATGCATTTTTTGGTTGCCGACCGAGCCGTGATGTTTTTTTGTTTTCTCGCATTAAAGCATTAGAATTTCGATTTTCCTCAAAGAAAATCATACCCACGCTAATATTAGGAACATCGAAAACTTCAGACGGATTCCGCCTCGATAAGAAAATGCATTTTTTGTTGTCGAATCGAAGCCGCGACGCTTTTTTGTTTTCGCATATAAAAGATGAATAGCCCGCTTTTCCAACGAAAATCATATCTACGCTAATATTAGGAGTATCGTAAAAAACTCGCACTGATTTCGCTCGGATAAGAAAATGCATTTTTGTTGTCGCTTAATCGAGCCGTGACATTTTTGTTTTCGCGTATTAAAAGCATTAGAATTGCTCGATTTTCAAAGAAAATATACGCTATGTTAGGGAACATCGAAAAAAACTCGTACGGATAAGAAAAAATGCATTTTTTGTTGTCGCCGAATCGAGCCGTGATGTTTTTTGTTTTCTCGTATTAAAAGCATTAGAATTGCTCGATTTTCTCAAAGAAAATCATACCTACGCTAATATTAGGGGAACATCGAAAAAAACTCGTACGGATTCCGTTCGGATAAGAAAAAATGCATTTTTTGTTGTCGCCGAATCGAGCCGTGACGTTTTTTGTTTTCCTCGCATTAAAGTATTAGAATCTCCTGTTTTTCAAAGAAAATCATACCCACGCTAATATTAGGGAACAACACGAAAAACTCGTATCGGATTCGCTCGATAAGAAAAATGCATTTTTTGTTCTCGCCTAATCGAGCCGTGAAAAGTTTTCCGTATTAAAAGTATTAGAATTCCTCGATTTTCTCAAAGAAAATCATACCTACGCTATCATTAGGGGAACATCGAAAAACTTATCGATTCCGTCGGGATAAGAAAATGCATTTTGTTCTCGCCGACCGAGCGTGACGCTTTTTTGTTTTCGCGTATAAAAGCATTAGAATAGTTCCGCTTCCCAAAGAAAATCATATCTACGCTAATATTAGGGGAGTATCGAAAAAACTTCGCACCGATTCCGCTCGATAAGAAAATGCATTTTTGTTGTCGCCGAATCGAGCCGTGACATTTTTGCTTTCGCATTAAAGCATTAGAATTGCTCGATTTTCTCTCTCAAAGAAGAAAATATACCTACGCTTATGTTAGGGGAACATCGAAAAACCGCACGGATAAGAAATAATACATTTTGTCGTCGCTTCTAATCGAGCCGTGATGTTTTTGTTTTCGCGTATTAAAAGCATTAGAATTGCTCGATTTTCTCAAAGAAAATCATACTTACGCTAATATTAGGGAACATCGAAAATTGCATGGATTCGCTTTGATGCTATTAAAATGCATTTTTTGTTGTCGCCGACCGAGCCGTGATGTTTTTTGTTTTCTTCGTGATAAAAGTTTATTAGAATTGATTTTCTCAAAGAAAATCATACCTACGCTAATATTAGGGGAACATCAAAAATCTCATAATGGATTCCGCTCGGATAAGAAAATGCATTTTTTTGTTCTCGCCTCGAATCGAGCCGTGAAAAGTTTTCTCAGATTAAAAGCATTAATTCCTCGATTTTCAAAGAAAATCATACCTACGCTAATATTAGGGGGAACATCGAAAAACTCGTATCGGATTCGCTCGATAAGAAAAAATGCATTTTTGTTCTCGCCGAATCCGAGCCGTGACGCTTTTTTGTTTTCAAGCGTATAAAAGCATTGTAATAGCCCGCTTCCCAAAGAAAATCATATCTACGCTTAATATTAGGGGAGTATCGAAAACTCAGACCGATTCCGCTCGGATAAGACAAATGCATTTTTTGTTGTTGCCGAATCGACCCGTGACGTTTTTTGTTTTCGATTAAAAAGTATTGGGAATTGCTCGATGCCAAAGAAAAATATACCTACGCTAATGTTAAAAGGAACATCGAAAAAACTCGTACGGATAAGAAAAAATACATTTTTTGTTGTCGCCGAATCGAGCCGTGATGTTTTTTGTTTTCTCGTATTAAAAGCATTAGAATTCCCGATTTTCCCAAAGAAAATCATACCTACGCTAATATTAGGGGAGTATCGAAAAAAACTCGTACCGATTCCGTTCGGATAAGAAAAAATGCATTTTTGTTAATGCCGAATCGAAATGTTTGATGTTTTTGTTTTCTCTGTGACAGCATTAATTCCTCGATTTTCAAAGAAAATCATACCTACGCTTAATATTAGGGGAACATCGAAAAAACTGCACGTGATCTCGCCTCCCTCGGATAAGAAAATGCATTTTTGTTCTCACGAATCGAGCCTGACTTTGTTTTCGCTGCATAAAAGCATTAGAATAGCCCGTTTTCCCAAAGAAAATCATATCTTTACGCTAATATTAGGGGGAGCATCGAAAAACTTATACCCCGATTTCACTGATAAGAAAATGCATTTTTGTTGTCGCCGAATCGAGCCGTGACATTTTTTTTGAGCCAAGCAGATTAAAAGTATTTCTTTTAGAATTGCCTCGATTTTCAAAGAAAATATACCTACGCTAATGTTAGGGAACATCAAAAAACTCGACGGATAAGAATAATACATTTTTTGTTGTCGCCGAATCGAGCCGTGATGTTTTGTTTTCAGACAAAGCATTAGAATTCGATTTTCTCAAAGAAAATCATACCTACGATAATATTAGGGAACATCGAAAACTCAGACGGATTCCGCTTGGATAAGACAAATGCATTTTTGTTGTCGCCGACCTAGCCGCGATATTTTTTGTTTTCGCATTAAAAGCATTAGAATTTCGATTTTCTCAAAGAAAATCATACCTACGCTTAATATTGTGGGGAACATCGAAAAACTCGCACGGATTCCGCTCGATAAGAAAAAATGCATTTTTGTTCTCACGAATCGAGTCAGTGATGTTTTTTGTTTTCGTATTAAAAGCATTAATTCCTCGATTTTCTTAAAGAAAATCATACCCCACGCTAAGAGTTAGGAACATCGAGAAAACTCAGACGGATTCCTTCTGATAAGAAAAATGCATTTTTTGCTGTCGCCGAATCGAGCCGCGTGATGTTTTTTGTTTTCTCGTGACAGCATTTAATTCCTCGATTTTCTCAAAGAAAATCATACCTACGCTAATATTAGGGGAACATCGAAAAAACTCGTACGGATTCCGTTCGGATAAGAAAAAATGCATTTTTTGTTGTCGCCGAATCGAGCCGTGACGTTTTTTGTTTTCGCGTATTAAAAGCATTAGAATAGCCCCGCTTTTCCCAACGAAAATCATATCTACGCTAATATTAGGGGAGTATCGAAAAACTCGTATCGATTTCGCTCGGATAAGAAAAAATGCATTTTTGTTGTCGCCGACCGAGCCGTGACATTTTTTTGTTTTCACAGATAAAGCATTAGAATTGCTCGATTTTCAAAGAAAATATACCTACGCTTATGTTAGGGGAATATCGAAAAACTCGTACGGATAAGAAATAATACATTTTTGTTGTCGCCAATCGGTTCGTGATAAGCTTTTTTGTTTTCGCATTAAAAGCATTAGAATTCCTCATTTTCAAAGAAAATCATACCTAATACGAATATTAGGGAACATCGAAAAACTCAGACGGATTCCGCTTTGGGATAAGACAAATGCATTTTTGTCAAGTCACGAATCGAGCCGTGATGTTTTTTGTTTTCTCTGCATTAAAAGCATTAATTCCTCGATTTTCTCAAAGAAAATCATACCTACGCTAATATTAGGGGAACATCGAAAAATCATACGGATTCCGCTCGGATAAGAAAAAATGCATTTTTTGTTCTCGCCGAATCGAGCCGTGAAAGTTTTCTCGCATTAAAAGCACACCTCGATTTTTCTCAAAGAAAATCATACCTTACGCTTAATATTAGGGGAACATCGAAAACTCGTACGGATTCCTCGTTGATTAAGAAAAAATGCATTTTTGTTCTCGCCGAACGAGCCGTGACGCTTTTTTGTTTTCGCTGCATAAAAAGCATTAGAATAGCCCCGCTTCCAAAGAAAATCATATCTACGCTAATATTAGGGGAGTATCGAAAATCCTCGCACTGATTCCGCTCGATAAGAAAAATGCATTTTTTTGTTGTCGCCTAATCGAGCCGTGACATTTTGTTTTCGCGTATTAAAAGCATTAGAATTGCTCGATTTTTCTCAAAGAAAATATACTCTACGCTTATGTTGTGGGGAACATCGAAAAAACTCGCACGGATAAAGAATAATATTTTTTGTTGTCGCCGAATCGAGCCGTGATGTTTTTTTGTTTTCGACAGCATTAGAATTCCTCATTTTCTAAAGAAAATCATACCTACGCTAATATTAGGGAACATCGAAAAACTCGTGACGATTCCGCTTCGATACATAAAATGCATTTTTGTCACCGGGGCCGAATCGTGAGCCGTGATGTTTTTGTTTTCTCTGCATTAAAAGCGATTAGAATTCCTCGATTTTCTCAAAGAAAATCATACCTACGCCTAATATTAGGGAACATCGAAAAACTCATACCGGATTCCGCTCGATAAGAAAAATGTTTTTGTTCTCGCCGAATCGAGCCGCAAAGTTTTTCTCTGTGATTAAAAGCATTAGAATTCCTCGATTTTCTCAAAGAAAATCATACTCACGCTTAATATTAGGGAACATCGAAAACTCGTACGGATTCCGTCGATAAGAAAATGCATTTTTTGTTCTCGGCCGAATCGAGCCGCGACGCTTTTTTGTTTTCACAGATAAAGCATTGTATCAAATTTTTCCCAAAGAAAATCATATCTACGCGAATATTAGAGATCAAAAACTCAGACCGATTCCGCTCGATAAGAAAAATGCATTTTTGTTGTCGCCGACCGAGCCGTGATATTTTTGTTTCTCGCTGTATTAAAGCATTAATTCGCTGCTCGATTTTCTGAAAATATACCCACGCTTATGTTGGGGAACATCGAAAAAAACCAGACGGATAAGAAATAATACATTTTGTTGTCGCCGAATCGAGCCGCATGTTTTTTGTTTCCTCGTATTAAAAGCATTAGAATTCCTCGATTTCTAAAGACAACTCATACCTACGCTAATATTAGGGGAACATCGAAAAACTCAGACGATTCCGCTTCGATAAGAAAAAAATGCATTTTTTGTTGTCGCCGAATCGAAGCCGTGATGTTTTTGTTTTCTCGCATTAAAAGCATTAGAATCTCGATTAAAGAAAATCATACCTACGCTAATATTAGGGGGAACATCGAAAACTCAGACGGATTCCGCTCGGATAAGAAAAAATGCATTTTGTTGTCGCCGAATCGAGCCGTGACGCTTTTGTTACAGATAAAGCATTAGAATAGCCTCGCTTCTCCCAACTAAAATCATATCTACGCTTAATATTAGGGGAGTATCGAAAACTCTGCACTCGATTTCGCTCGATAAGAAAAAATGCATTTTGTTGTCGCTTTAATCGAGTCAAGTGACATTTTTGTTTTCGCCGCATTAAAGCATTAATTGCTCGATTTTCTCTCAAAAGAAAATATACCTACGCTTAATGTTAGGGGGAATGATCGAAAAAAAACTCTCAGACGGATAAGAAATAATACATTTTTGTTGTCGTCAATCGAGCCGTGATGTTTTTGTTTTCTCAGACATGATTAGAATTCCTCGATTTTCTCATAGAAAATCATACCTACGCTAATATTAGGGAACATCGAAAACTCAGACGGATTCCGCTTCGATAAGATGCAAAATGCATTTTTGTTGTCGCCGAATCGAAGCCGTGATGTTTTTGTTTTCTCGTATTAAAAGCATTAATTCCTCGATTTTCCTCAAAGAAATCATACCTTACGCTTAATATTAGGGGAACATCGAAAAAACTCGCATTCCGTCTCTGATAAGAAATGCATTTTGTTCTCGCTAATCGAGCCTGACGCTTTTTGTTTTCGCATAAAAGCATTAGAATAGCCCGCTTTTCCCAAAGAAAATCATATCTACGCTAATATTAGAGTATCGAAAAAACTTTATACCGATTTCGCTCGATAAGAAAATGCATTTTTGTTGTCGACCGAGCCGTGATTTTTGTTTTCGCTGCATTAAAGCATTAGAATTGCTCTCGATTTTTCTCAAAGAAAATATACCTACGCTTAATGTTAGGGGGAACATCGAAAAACTCGCACGGATGTTAAATAATACATTTTGTTGTCGCCGAATCGAGCCGTTGATGTTTTTTGTTTTCTCGTGATTAAAAGCATTAGACTCCCGATTTTCTCAAAGAAAATCATACCTACGATAATATTAGGGGAACATCAAAAACTCAGACGGATTCCGCTGTTTCTTGACAAAGATAAAATGCATTTTTGTTGTCGCCGAATCGAAATGTGATATTTTTGTTTTCTCAGATTAAAAGTATTGAATTCCTCGATTTTCAAAGAAATCATACCTACGCCATTATTGGGAACATCAAAAACTCGTGACGGATTCCGCTCGATAAGAAAAATGCATTTTTGTTCTCGCCTCGAATCGAAATGCTGATGTTTTTTTGTTTTCTCGTATTAAAATCATACCGCGCTAATATTAGGGAACATCGAAAAAACTCGTGACGACCTGCCATTGGGAGAAGAAAAATGCATTTTTTGTCGTCGCCGAATCGAAGCCGTACATTTTTTGTTTTCTCGTGATTAAAAGCATTAGAATTCTCGCGATTTTATCAAAGAAAATCATACCTACGCTAATATTAGGGGAACATCGAAAAACCTGCACGGATTCTCGTCTCGTGAGCAAGAAAAATGTTTTTTTTGTTGTCGCCTGAATCGAGCTGCACAAGTGAGCCACAGATTAAAGATTAGAATTGGCTGATTTTCTCTAAAAGCAAAATCATACCTACGCTGGCATTATTAAGGGAACATCGAAAAACCTCAGACGGATTCCGCTCGATAAGCAGCAAAAATGATTTTGTTGTCGCCGAATCGAAAGCCGTGATGTTTTTGTTTTCTCGTATTAAAAGCATTAGAATTCCTCGATTTTATCAAAGAACATCATACCTACGCTTAATATTAGGCGAACATCGAAAAAAACTCGTGACGGATTCTCGCTCGATAAGAAAAATGCATTTTGTTGTCGCCGACCGAGCCGTGACGTTTTTGAGCCTGCTGTGACAAAAGCATTAGAATTGCCGGATTTTCTCGGGGGCAAAATCATACCTACGCTTAATATTGTGGAACATCAAAAAAAAACTCGCGACGGATTCCTCGCTCCGGATAAGAAAAATGCATTTTGTTGTCGCCCGACCGAGCCGCAGCTGCTTGTTTTCAGACAAAGTATTACCTGATTTTGTCAAATGAAATCATACCCATGCTAATATTAGGGCAACATCGAAAAATCCTTACTAAATCCGCTCGGATAAGAAAAATGCATTTTGTCGTTTAATCGAAAGTGCTGACATTTTTCGTTGCTGCATTAAAAGCATTAGAATTGCCGGATTTTCTCAAACCAAAATCATACCTACGTTAATATTAGGGGAACATCGAAAATTCGCGACGGATCTGCTCTGGATAAGAAAAATGCATTCCATGTCGCCGAATCGAGTCGTGGACGTTTTTGTTTTCGTATTAAAAGTATTAGAATTCCTCGATCTTCTCAAAGAAAATCATACCTTATGGATAAGAAAATGAATTTTTGTTCGGACCAGTGACGTTGCTGCATTAAAAGCATTAGAATTGCTGATTTTCAAAGCAAAATCATACCGCGCTAATATTAGGGGAACATCAAAAACTCGTATCGACTCCGGGTTGAGAAGAAAAAATGCACTTTTTGTTGTCGCCGACCGAGCCGTGCTTATTTTTTACTTTTCGTATTAAAAGCATTAGAATTCTGATTTTATCAAAGAAAATCATACCTACGCTTAATATTAGTAACATCAAAACTCGCATCTGATTCTCGTCGATAAGAAAAAATGCTTTTTTGTTGTCGCCTAATCGAGCCGTGACGCTGAGCCGCATTAAAAAGCATTAGAATTGCTGGATTCTCAAAGCAAATCATACCTACGCTAATATTAAGGAACATCGAAAAAAACTCATACGGATTCCGCTCGGATAAGAAAAATGCATTTTTTGTTGTCAAATCGAGCCGCGATGTTTTTTGTTTTCTCAGACAGCATTAGAATTCCTTGATTTTATCAAAAGAACATCATACCTTACGCTAATATTAGGGGAACATCGGAAAAACTCGTGAGACGGGATTCTGCTCGATAAGAAAAATGCATTTTTGTTGTCGCCGACCGAGCCGTGATTTAAGTGAGCCACAGATACATTAGAATTGCTGGATTTTCTCAAAGAAAATCATACCTACGCCTAATATTAAGCGGAACATCGAAAAAACTCAGACGGATTCCTTGCTCGATAGTACCATTTTTTGTTGTCGCCGATCGAGCCGTGATGTTTTTTGTTTTCTCGCATTAAAAGCATTAGAATTCCTCGATTTTATCAACAACATCATACCTACTTAATATTGGGGAACATCGAAAAACTCGCACGGATTGCCGGATAAAGCAAAAATGCATTTTTCTTTTGGTTGTCGAATCGGTACCGCGACGTTTTTGTTTCGCCAAGGCATTAAAAGCATTGCTAGAATTGCTGGATTTTCAAAGCAAAATCATACCTACGCTAATATTAAGGAACATCGAAAAAACTCGCACGGATTCCTCGCTCGGATAAGAAAATGATTTTTATGAAAGAAACAGCTGACCGAAATGCCAGGTTGCTTATTTTCGCGTATTAAAAGTATTATAATTTTTGATTTTGTCAAATGAACATACCCATGCTAATATTAGGCAACATCTAAAAAAAACTCTTACTATCCCTGCTCGATAAGAAAAATGCATTTTTGTCGCCGAATCGAGTAGCCGATATTTTTTTTCGTATTAGCAATACGTAACTGAACGAAGCATACCAG
>JADFUC010000555.1:0-29349 GCA_019722365.1 Lithospermum erythrorhizon | reverse complement strand
CCAGTTACGTATTGTTCATTAGAATTGCTTAATCGTTCTCAGCGAAATCATAGCTATGATAATATTAGGGGAACATCGATAAAAACCTGTACGGATTCCGTTCGACAAGAAAATGCTTTTTTTGTTATCGCCTAATCGGACCGTGACATTTTTTGTTTTCGCGTATTAAAGCATTAGAATTGCTTGATATTCTCAAATACCTATGCTTATATTAGGGGAACATCGATAAAAACTCGTACGGATTCCGTTCGGATAAGAAAAAATGCATTTTTTTGTTGTCGCCGAATCGGACCATGACGTTTTTTGTTTTCGCGTATTAAAGCATTAGAATTGCTTGATGTTCTCAAAGAAAATCATACCTATGATAATAGGGACCATCGATAAAAAACTCGTACGATTGTCTGTATAAGAAAATGCTTTTTTCATCGAATCGACCGTGACGTTTTTTTCGTGATATTAAACCATTAATTGTTTCGATGTTTCAAAGAAAATCATACCTATGCTAATACTGTGGAACATCGAGCAAAAAACTCGTATGGATTCCGCCCGGATAAGAAAAATGTATTTTTGTTGTCGTCAATCGACCGCGGACGCTTTGTTTTCACCTATTAAAGCATTAGAATCAGACGACAGCCTCAACAAAAATCATACCTATGGTAACATTAGGAGAACATCGATAAAAACTCAGACGGATCGCCCTGGATAAGAAAAAATGTATTTTTTCTTTGTCGAATCGACCGGTGACGCTATTGCTGCATTAAAGCATTAGAACGTTTGATGTTCTCAAAGGAAATCATAGCTATGATATTAGGGGAACATCGATAAAAAGTCGCATCGATTCCTCGCTCCTGACGTTAAAAAACGCTTTTTGTTTGTTATTGCCTAATCGATCGCTGACGTTTTTGTTTTCACAGACAGCATAATTGGGGAATTAAGCTTGATGTTCTCAAAGAAAATCATACCTATGATAATATTGGGAACATCGATAAAAAACTCAGACGGATTCCGCTCGATAAGAAAATGCATTTTGCCGTCGCATAATCGACCACGACGCTTTTTTTTTCACGTGATAAAGCATTAGAATCATTGATATTCTCAAAGGAAATCATACCTACGATAATATTAGTGGACCATCGATAAAAACTCGCACGGATTCCGCTCAGATAAGAAAAAATGATTTTTTTAATCGCCCAACGGACCGTGGACGCCAGATATTAAACCATTAGAATTCTTCGATGTTTCAAAGAAAATCATACCTATAATATTAGTGGAACACGATAAAAACTCGCATGATTCCGCTCGATAAGAAAAATGCATTTTTTGTTGTCGCCGAATCGACCGTGACGTTGTTTTCTGGCACCTATTAAAGCATTAGAATCGCATTTAGGTTCTCAACGAAAATCATACCCCATGGTAACATTAGAGAACATCGAGCAAAAAACTCAGACGATTCCGCTCGGATAAGAAAAAATGTAGTTTTTCTTGTCGCCACCGAATCGCGGACGCTTTTTTTTCTGGGCGTATTAAAGTATTAGAATTGCTTCGATGTTCTCAAAGCGAAATCATATTGGCGATAATATTGTGAACATCGATAAAAACTCGTATTGATTCCGCTCGACAAGAAAAATGCTTTTTTTGTTATCGCCTTAACTGACTGTGACATTTTTGTTTTCGCCAGATAAAGCATTAGAATTGCTCGTTCTCAAAGAAAATCATACCTATGGTAATATTAGGGCAACATAGATAAAAATCAGACGTGATTCCACGGATAACAAAAATGCATTTTTGTTGTCGCCGAATCGACCACGACGTTTTTTGTTTTCGCAGATAAAGCATTAGAATTGCTTGACGTTTCAAAGGAAATCATACCTATGATAATATTAGGGGATTCATCGATAAAAATCAGACGGATACCGCTCTCAGATAAGAAAAATGCTTTTTTTCATCGAATCGACCGCGGACGCCGCATATTAAACCATTAGAATTGCTTGATGTTCAAAGAAAATCATACCTATGCTATCATTTGGGAATGATAAAAACTCGTATGGATTCCGTCTCTGATAAGAAAAATGCATTTTTTTGTTGTCGCCGAATCGACCGGACGCTTTTGTTTTCACCTATTAAAGCATTAGAATTGTAATGATGTTCTCAACAAAAATCATACCTATGGTAACATTGTGAGAACATCGATAAAAAACTCAGACGGATTCCGCTCGGATAAGAAAATGTATTTTTTCTTGTCAGCCGAATCTGACCGTGACGTTTTTATTTTCGCATTAAAGCATTAGAATTGCTTGATGTTCTCAAAGGAAATCATAATTATGATAATATTAGGGAACATCGATAAAAAGTCGTGACGGATTCGCTCGACAAGAAAAATGCTTTTTTGTTTGTTATTGCCTAATCGGATCGTGGACGCTTTTTGTTTTCGTGACAGCATTGGGATCGCTGATGTTCTCAAAGAAAATCATACCTATGATAATATTAGGGGAACATCGATAAAAACTCGCAGACGATTCGCTCGGATAAGAAAATGCATTTTTTGTCATCGCATAATCGACTACGACGCTTTTTTTTCACGCATTAAAGCACTAGAATTGCTTGATATTCTCAAAGGAAATCATACCTATGATAATAGTGGACCATCGATAAAAACTCAGACGGATTCCGTCAGATAAGAAAAAATGATTTTTTTTAATCGCCCAATCGACTGCGGACGTTGCGATATTAAACCATTAGAATCGCTGATGTTCTCAAAGAAAATCATACCTTATGCTAATATTGGGAACATCGGCGAAAAAACTCGTATATCCGCTCGATAAGAAAAAATGCATTTTTTTGTTTGCCGACCGACTGCGACGTGAGCCACCTCTATTAGCATTGGGGACTGTGATGGTGTTCTCAACGAAAATCATACCTATGGTAACATTAGGAGAACATCGACAAAACCAGACGGATTCCACGGATAAGAAAAATGTGTTTTTTCTTTGTCACGACCCGACCACCGTGATGTTTTTTTTTCAGACAGTATTGGGACCGCTTGATGTTCTCAAAGGAAATCATAGTTATGATAATATGCCACCAGTAACATCGATAAAAAACTCGTGATGATTCCTGCCTCTGACAAGAAAAATGCTTTTTGTTATCGCCTAACCTGACCGCTACGCTTTTTTGTTTTCACAGATTAAAGCATTATTAGAATTGCTTCGACAAGTTCTCAAAGAAGATCATACCTATGGTAATACTATATAGGGAACATCGATAAAAAACTGCACGGACCTCGCTCGATAAGAAAAAATGAATTTTTGTCGCGTCGAATCGACCGACTTTTTTTGTTGCCAGATTCAAGCATTAGAATCGCTTGACGTTCTCAAAGAAAATCATACCTATGGTAATATTAGCAACATAGATAAAAACTGCACGGATTCCATTCGATAACAAAAAATGTGCATTTTTTTTGTTGTCGCCGACCCGACCACGACGTTTGTTTTCGCTAAGATAAGCATTATTAGAATTGCTTCGATGTTCAAAGCGAAATCATCTATGATAATATTGTTTAACATCGATAAAAAACTCAGACGATGTTAAAAACGCATTTTTTTACATTGGGGTCACATAATCGACCATGACGTTTTTTTCACAAAGCATTAGAATTGCTTGATATTCTCAAAGTTTAAATCATACCTATGATAATATTAGTGGACCATCGATAAAAAACTCGCATCGATACCGCTCGTATAAGAAAAAAATGCTTTTTTTTTTCTCGCTAACCGACTGCGATGTCAAAAGATATTAAACCATTAGAATCGCCATGTTCTCAAAGAAATCATACCTATGCTAATATTAGGGGGAACATCGACAAAAACTCGCCAAGGATTCCGTTCGGATAAGAAAAATGCATTTTTTTGTTGTCGCCGACCTGACCGGACGTTGCTTTTCACCTATTAAAGCATTAGAATTGCATGATGTTCTCAACGGCACATACCTATGGTAACATTGGGGAGAACATCGATAAAAACTCGTGACGGATTCGCTCTGATAAGAAAAATGTATTTTTTCTTGTCGACCGACCGTGATGCTTTTTTTCTTTTTCGCCAGACAGCATTAGAATTGCTTCTGATGTTCTCAAAGGAAATCATAGCTATGATAATATTAGGGAACATCAATAAAAAACTCAGACGGGATTCCGTCGGACAAGAAAAAATGCTTTTTTTGTTATCGCCTTAATCGATCGCGGACGTTTTTATTTTCGCTGCATTAAAAGCATTGGGAATTGCTTAATGTTCTCTGGGCTGAAATCATACTAAGTGATATTAGTGGGAACATCGATAAAAAACTCAGACGGATTCGCTCGACAAGAAAAAAAATGCTTTGTTATCGCCTAATCTGGACCGGTGGACATTTTTGTTTTCGCATAGCTTAATTAGAATCGCTGTGTTCTCAAAGAAAATCATACCTATGGTAATATTAGGGCAACATAGATAAAAAAACTCGTGACGGATTCCATCGGATAACAAAAATTCATTTTTTGTTGTCGCCGAATCGGACCATCTCACGACGTTTCTTTTGTTTCACAGACAGTTATTAGAATTGCTTGACGTTTCAAAGGAAATCATACCTATGGATAATATTGTGGAACATCGATAAAAAACTGCATGGATTGCTCGATGTTAAAATGCATTTTTTGTTGTCGCATAATTTACCATGACTTTTTTTTCACGATAAAGCATTGAATCGCTTGATATTCTCAAAGGAAATCATACCTATGATAATATTAGGGACCATCGATAAAACCTCGTGACGGATCAGATAAGAAAAATGCTTTTTTTCATCGACCGACCGTGACGCCGTGATATTAAACCATTAGAATTGTTTGACGTTTTCAAAGAAAATCATACCTATGCTACTGTGGGAACATCGATAAAAAATCTTGCTGATTCCGCTCGATAAGAAAAATGCATTTTTTTGTTGTCGCCGAATCGACCGCGGACGCTACACCTATTAAAGCATTAGAATTGCATGATGTTTCAACAAAATCATACTACGGTAACATTGTGAGAACATCGATAAAAACTCAGACGGATTCGCTCGATAAAAATGTATTTTTTTCTCGTCACCGAATCGTGAATCGTGATCGCTATTTTCGCTAGATAAAGCATTAGAATCGCTGACGTTTCAAAGGAAATCATAGCTATGATAATATTAGGGAACATCGATAAAAAGTCGCATTTATTCCGCCTGACAAGAAAATGCTTTTGTTGTTATTGCCTAATCGACCTGCGGACGTTTTTGTTTTCACATTAAAGACAATTGCTTCGATGTTCTCAAAGAAAATCATAATTTGGCGATAATATTGGGAACATCGATAAAAAACTCAGACGATTCCTGCCTCTAAGAAAATGCATTTTTTGTTGTCATACCGACCATGACGTTTCATCGCATTAAAGAATTGCTTGATATTCTGCTGAAACCATACCTATGATAATAGGACCATCGATAAAACTGCATTTGATTCCTCGCTCAGATAAGAAAAATGATTTTTTAATCGCCCACCTGACCGCGGACGCCGCAGATATTAAACCATTGTAATTGCTGGATGTTTCAAAGAAAATCATACCTTATGCTAATATTGGGGAACATCGATAAAAACTCGCGGTTGATTCCGCTCGATGCTAAAAATGCATTTTTTTGTTGTCGCCGACCTGACCGTGACGCTTTGTTTTCACCTATTAAAGCATTAGAATTGCATGGTGCTCAACGAAATCATACCTATGGTAACATTAGGGTGAACATCGATAAAAACTCAGACGGATTCCGGCTCGATAAGAAAAATGTTTGTCGCCGAATTCACCGCGGACGTTTTTTTTTCACAGATAAAGTATTAGAATTGTTGACGTTTCAAAAGGAAATCATACCTATGATAATATTAGTGGACCATCGATAAAAACTCGTGGTCGGATTCCGTTTCGACAAGAAAAATGTTTTTTGTTATCGCTTAATCGGATCGCTGACGTTGTTTTCACAGATAAAGACACAATTGCTTGATGTTCCTCAGTTAAGATCATACCTATGGTAATACTGTGGAACATCGATAAAAAATTGCATTTATTCCTTGCCTCGATAAGAAAAAATGAATTTTGTCATGGGCCGACCCGACTCGACTTTTTTTGTTTTCGCCAGATTCAAGCATTAGAATTGCTTGATGTTCTCAAAGAAAATCATACCCTGCTGGTAATATTAGGGCAACATGATAAAAAATCCTCAGACGGGATTCCATTCTTCCTGATAACAAAAATGCATTTTTTGTCATCAGCCGAATCGGATCTTCACGACGCTCTTTTTGTTTTCGCTGTGATTAAAGCATTGAATTGCTTGACGTTTCAAAGGAAATCATACCTATGATAATATTGGGAATGATCGATAAAAACTGTGACGGATAAGAAAATGCATTTTTTTGTTGTCACATTAATCGACCATGACGTTTTTTTCACAAAGCATTAGAATTGCTTGATATTCTCAAAGGAAATCATACCTATGATAATATTGTGGACTACCGATAAAAAACTGCACGGATACCGCTCGCCGTATAAGAAAAATGCCGCCAACCGGATCGCGGACGTTGCGATATTAAACCATTAGAATTGCCGATAAGCCCTCAAAGAAAATCATACCTATGCTAATATTCCTACGCTTAATACGAGGGGAACATTGAAAAAACTCGCACGGATTCCGCTCTCGCAAAGAAAAATGCATTTCTTGTTGCCTAAATCGAGCCGCACGCTTGCTTTTCATAGATCAAAAGAATTAGAATCTGGTCATTTTTCAAAGAAAATCACGCCACGCTTAATATTAGATGATTCTGAAAACTCTGCACTTGATTCCGCCTTGATAAGAAAACATTTTTGTCATCTAATCGAAATGTGACGCTTCTCGTTGCGTATCAAAGAATTAGAATTGGTCGATTTTCTTTAAGAAAATCATGTTTTACGCTTAATATTGGGGAACATCTAAAAAACTCGCATCGATAAGAAAAATGGTACGGATAAGAAAATGCATTTCTTGTTGTCACGACCGAGCCATGGACGTTTTTATTTTCGCATTTTAAACTATTAGAATTCCCATTTTCTCAACAAAATCATACCTACGCTAATATTAGGGAAGAACGAAAAAATTGCACGATTCCGCTCGATAAGAAAAATGCGCTTGTTGTCGCTTAATCAAGCTTGATGTTTTTGTTTTCACTAAAACTATTAGAATTACCGATTTTCTCATAGAAAATCATACCTACGGTAATATTAGGGGAACATCGAAAACTCGTACGGATTCCGATCGGATAAGAAAAAATGCATTTTTTGTTATCCCGAATAGCTTGACGTTTTATTTTCGCATATTAAAAAATATTAGAATATTCAGATTATCTCAAAGAAAGTCATACCCACGCCTACTGCGAACATCGAAAAGCTCAGACGATTCCGCTCGATAAAAAAATGCATTTTTCTGTCGCCTAATCGAGCCGCGTGACGTCAAGCTGCTGCATCAAAAGAATTGAATCGGCCCATTTTCCAAAGAAAATCATGCCTACTCTAATAGGGAACATCGAAAAACTCGATGATAAGAAAAATGCATTTTGTTGTCGTAGAATCAGCCGTGACTTTTTTTGTTGCCAGTATTAAAAGCATTGAATTACTGATTTTCTTATAAGACAACTCATACCTACGGTAATATTAGGGGAACATCAAAAACTCGTACGATAAGAAAAATGCATTTCTTGTCGTCGCCGAATCGAATATGGACGTTTTTATTTTCGCATCAAAACCATTTGAATTCCCGATTTTCCTCAAAGAAATCATACCCACGCCAATATGGGGAAGAACGAAAAATTCAGACGGATTCCGCTCGATAAGAAAAAAATGCGTTTTGTCGTCGAACTGCCCGTGATGCTCTTTTGTTTTCGCTAAGACTAAACCATTAGAATTGTTCGATATTTCATAGAAAATCATACCTACGCTAATATTAGTAACATCGAAAAACATTTGTCGATTCCGATAGGATAAGAAAAATGCATTTTTTGTTATCCCCGAATGTAGTCGTGGACCTTTTGTTTTCGCATTAAAAATATTAGAATATCTTGATTTTTCTTTGAAGAAAGTCATAATTTACTGCTAATACGGGGAACATCGGTAAACCCTTGCATCGGATTCCGCTTGATAAGAAAAATGCATTTTTTGTTGTCGCTTAATCGGGCCGCGACATTTTCCTCAAGCTTTTCACAGACAAAGAATTAGAATTGGTCAGATTTTCTCTCGAAAGAAAATCATGTCACGCTAATATTAGGAACACGAAAAACCTGTATGGATAAGAAAAACGCATTTTGTGTTGTCGCCGAATCTGGGCGTGACTTTTTTGTTTTCGCATTAAAAGAATTAATTGCTCTTATCAGAAGAAAATCATACTCTATGCTAATATTAGGGGAACATCAAAAACTGACGGATAAGAAAAAATGCATTTCTTGTTGTCGGCGAATCGAGCAAAGGATGTTTTTATTTTCGCACAAAACCATTAATCGCTTCGATTTTCTCATAGAAAATCATACCTACGTAATATTAGGGAACATCGAGAAAAACTTCAGACGACCTCGGGATCGATAAGAAAAATGCATTTTTGTTATCCCGAATGTAGCGGTGACGTTGTTTTCAGATATTAAAAATATTAGAATATCTTGATTATCTCAAAGAGTCATACCTACGCTTAATATGAGGGGAACATCGTAAAAGTTCTTTGTACGGATTCCGCTCGGATAAAAAATGATTTTGTTGTCGCCGACCGAGCCGTGACGCTCGCTTTTCGCCAGATCTAAAGAATTAGGAATCGGTCGATTTTCCGAAAAGAAAATCATGTCTACTCTACTATTAGGGAACATCGAAAAACTCGTATGGATAAGAAAAATGCATTTTTGTCAGAGAATCGAGCCGTGACTTTTTTTTTGTTTTCACAGATTAAAGCATTAGAATTACTCGATTTTCTCAGAAGACAATCATACCCACGGTAATATTAGGGGAACATCGAAAAACTAGTACGGATAAGAAAAATGCATTTGTTGTCGCCGAATCAGCCGTGATCGCTTTTATTTTCGCATTAAACCATTAGAATTCTCAATTTTCAAAGAAAATCATACCTACGCCATTATTAGGAGAAGAACGGAAAAATTGCACGGATTCGCTCGATAAGAAAACAGCGCTTCTTTGTTGTCGCCGAATCAAGCCGTGATGTTTTTGCTTCGCATTCAAACCATTAGAATTGCTCATTTTCTCTATAGAAAATCATACCCACGGTAATATTAGGGGAACATCGAAAACTGTATTTTGATACCGATCGGATAAGAAAAATGCATTTTTGTTATCCCGAACAGCCGTGACGCTTTTTTGTTTTCGCATATTAAAAATATTAGAATATCTGATTATCTCAAAGAAAGTCATACCACGCTTAATATTGGGAACATCGAAAAGCTCGCATCGATTCCTCGCTCGATAAAAAAATGCATTTTTCTGTCGCCTAATCGAGCCGTGACGCTTGCTGGGCAGACAAAAGAATTAGAATCGGCCGATTTTCCGAAGAAAATCATGCCTTACTCTAATATTAGGGGAACATCGAAAAACTCGTATGGATAAGAAAATGTATTTTTTGTTGTCGAGAATCGAGCCGTGACTTTTTTTTTGTTTTCGCCAGATAAAAGCATTAGAATTACTTCCGATTTTCTATAAGACAATCATACCCACGGTAATATTACACTAAAACTGAGACCTCCCATTCTCTCTATTTTTCGATTGCTTTTGGTCTGACGTGATACTTCAAAATTGCTTCAAGGCGTCGATTGGTCACAGTACTGCGGAAGTTCATTCACGTGGATTTATCCCTTAAACAATCTCCTATGCATCTCTAAGTAATCAAGCGGAAGAGATTAATATGTTTAAGGAAAGCTCACATGATCATCTGGTTATTTGTGTTGTTACATTTCGTTGTAATAGAAAATGAATAAATTGTTGTTGTTCGTTAGTAGTTCTCTATTTCGCTTCATTTTCCAGTATGCTTTCCTAGAACCCAAATCGATCATCTGAACATATTAAAGTTTCTTCACTATTTGCAGTGGCGGAGCTAGAATTTTAATGATATGGTATCCTATTATTATTAAGTACATATATTTTTATCTAAATTTTTTTGTTGGCGAACTATAATCATAATGAATGCGAAATACATCAAAAAGCCAAAAATTCAGTCATTTATTAATATGTCTTACATCAAAAATAAAAATAAACGTATTACTTGTTAGAGTAATTATATAGGTTAAGAATTAATGTAGTTGGCTGAGGATAATATCAGAATTTTAAAGTATGGGTAATGAAAGTATGAAACATATCACAGTACTTGTTAGAGTAATAATATAGGTAACTGAGGAAAAGATAAAAGACATGCTGAGATTCGAACCTAGGCTTGGATGGTGTTTTTAAGACCACTTATCACTGGGGCACTCCACGCTTTAGTGTTTCAACCATAATGGCATGTGATATGAGTAAGACATTTGGTGGTTTGTACTCATATATGGGATTGACATCATCGTACTCCATGAATTATTGTCTCTTAAAATCCAAAGATCATTTTTCTTGCTGTTATTGTTGTCACATAATACAAAAAGGCTTCCATTAACTTCACACAGTGTCCAGATAGAGCCATTGTATTCTTCACCCATCGGTGGCATCAAGTTTCCGAATATGATTTTGTTATCTGCATGTGTTAAATTCAAGATAATGTTGCAATTTAGTCTCTTGAGCATTTATCTATACCTCCATATTAATAAAAATGTCTATTGTACTCGTCCACTTGTCTTTTGAAATGAAAAACTCTTGTTACCAGTATCATACATAAACCACACGTTTATTAAGACTCGTGTAAAAATCGTATTATATGCATATAAGAGCAGAATGTTGTATTGCCAGATATCAGTGCGACTCTTCAACAAAAATTATGAATTATACTCGTACATATGAATCAAGATGCAAAGAACTGCTTCATTTCCTGTATTACAATACACAGTAGCATACAAGGAGGTGTAGGTAAGGCCTAAGGAAAAAAGACGAGCACTTGCTCATCAATGTGAAGGCCTAAGGAGTTGTAGGTAAGGCAGAATGTTTGGGTATTTGCTAGTCACAATGTCGTCACATATACTAATTCAATGTCCTCACATTATCGTCACAAGTACTATTTCAAAGCCTTCACACTCTCGTCAATTTAATTAAAAAAATATTCAGCCCGAATGTTGCAATAAATACAACAATCTGGCTGTATTTTGAAATCCTCCAATTCAATATTAGTAAACCCGAACTTACCAAGCAATCTTTCAATATATAAAAATATTAATTACACATATCTATTAGCAAAATATATATCAAACATTAAAAAAAAAATCTCAAATTTAGTAAACCCATCTCACAAAACATACATTAACAACACAAAATTACACATTAAACATGAAAATTATCAAAATATGCAAGATATATATGAATATGATATAACACATTAACAAAATTACTATAATCAAGAACAATACATAAAATGGATCAGGACAAGTTACAAATATATCAGAAAAAAAAAATGATTCCCTCATATCAATGGGTTGTCTGATATTTGATAACTCCATACTTTCTTTAATCTTGATGATTATTATTTGCATAACTTCATTTGTCTTTTCAAATACTATGTCGAATGTGCATTCAATACTTATAAGTGTATTTTTCAACCTATTATGCTCACTTTCCACCCTATTTGGTCCAAAGTAGAAGACCTAATCCAGCCACACAAAAATAATTTTCACCTAAAATAATCTTCACATATAATTTATTAATACATGTATTTTTTGTGTACTGTAACAATTATGGGTGGAATATTCCGTATTCATCCTTTATCTCCTGTCAATAGTTCATCCAAATTGGAACATTCGGAACATATACATCGTAATTCAAACCTTTAAAAGAATTTTTTGTTACCAAATAACTCCTGAGCTCTTTTCCTAGCATTAACTTTGATATGCCTCCAACAAAGATGATGTTTATTTTCGGTAACACATTTTCCACGGCATGGATGAAACCAATGTCACGATCATTGTATATAATAATTGAAAGACTGTTTTTTTGAAATAGATTGCGTAACTGGTTAAATGCATATGTATAATTATCCTTTTCCTCATTTTGTAGAAAAACATAAATTGTGAATTAAACCCACAACTTTAAGTAATGCTAATCCATAATAATTTAAAATTGCTTTCATATATTTAAACCTCTTTTAATTTCAATTCAATATCTGCTATTGGATATTAAAATTGAATGAACAATCTAATATTCCAAGACGGGTATACCATATGGTTAATGAGTGAGCTTCTTCCATGCGATCACCTAAAAGAATTTTTGTTCATCTCCCAAGATGATAAAAAGGGTCAACGCAATAAATTAAAACCGTGATTCTTTACCAGAGGAAAATAGTAAGTAATACTCCCTCAGATTTTTTTTTTAACTTTTAACACCCTAGCATTTTTCAAGTTAATTAAAAAGTAATTAAAATTAAAGTACATTTTACATAAATATCCCTAATCAATAACTAAAACAATAATTAATAAATATAACTTCTGAATACATTAAGTAAAGGCTTAAAAGAAAAAACTAACGAAACATTATACTGAAATTCCAAAGTAACAACTATTTCAAAACAAAAAAAAAATTGCTAGGATGTCAAGTAAAAAAACCGGAGGAAGTACTCCGTAATTCTTTAGCCATATTACTGATACATCTGCATAATTGTTGTGGTCCAAATGCATCTTCTACTACACGATGTTTGAAGAATGTGCTTCCTAGTAATGTCTCATCACTTAAAATACAGCTCTGCAATCCAGCTTATAAATACATTGACCTGTGTCATGGTTATACTCAAGGAACCTGAATGTTTAATGTGGGTGAGTCTGCTGTACAGCTTCAAGGCAATACACGCCTACAAGACCCATGGAAGGCCACTCTACGCTATTTTTTATATTTTGCTTTCCTGTGAAAACTCTGATCTTCAATTGGGAATCTCAGGTATGCCCATGGTTAATGCCTCCTCTGTTACCCTGTAGAGGCTCCGACTCTTCTGCAAAGCAAAAAACAGTGTTATTTTACGGTAGCAAGACAAGATGCACAGCTACTTCTCATTCATTCAGTTGTGTGCAAGTATTGTTCGTGTGGATCAGAAAAACAAGCTCTTAGTGAAGGGGAGAGGCACACTGGCTCCAACACAAGAAACCAGAAGCCTACTTGAATAATCGACACTGCAAGTAGCAGAATCTCATGCATGCAATGCTGGTCCTACTAAATCTGCTAAGCATTGTCATTTGAAAGTTCAGAAGCAAAGGTTGCTTACTTTTCTGAAAGAGAACTATGAGGCAGTATATTTCAAATGGAAAACAGAAATGTATGCAGTATTAAGATGGGTTGAGGATTGCGATTACAATAGGATCATCATATGAGTAAGACGTCAGATAACTAAGCATCAAGAATGTTATGGGCGAGAAATGTCCGTCATTTTAGTTGTTAGGTCTGTGGAGCCCGTGAGACACGTCAGGTTGAGTGGGAGTGTTGCCTCTGTCCTGTGAAATTCATGGACTCCCATCTACTATTCTCTCCTTGGCTTCTTTTGATATTTGGTTTTTATGTTTTGTAATGAAGGATCGACTATGCCTCTCCTTCCGTCCAAATTTGCAAGGCACTTCGGCTTTGAATTTATTTATTATTCTTAACTTACGCTCAATCTTACAACCTTAAATTTACTCAAAGTTGGACCTCCATTTGGGATTGGGTACTTAATAATCGTGTATAGGGCTAGTCTGTATTAGGTCTATGAGTTGTATAGTGCCCCTTTGTAATATTGCATATAAAGGGTTCAACCTCATGAGATTAATGGGAAGCACACACAATATAAATTCTGCCCAATATTTTCCCTCATCTTCTCTCAACATTCTCCATCACCATAATTCTTTATTCAACCTTTCAACATGGTATTCAGCAGAGTAGCCTGAAATAACCCAAAAGCTCGATTCGATTCGTGATTATTCTGCTCGAATAGTTCGGCTCGTAATTTCTAGCTCGATAAATAAGAAATTACGAACCAAACCTTAAATTCATATTCAAGTAGGACTGACTCAACCGCAAGCGAATACCGATCCGCTTACATTTGATCCATTACCAGTTAGATATAATATAAACCTATGTTGAAAACCTCATTAAAATACAAATTTATCATCATCTATCTCATTTTCTTCCTATTTCATCTACTCTCATCCATTCGATTCGGTCACTCGTAAAGGTGTTCAAACGTTTACTCAAACGGTTCGATTCGATTCAAGAAAAGTCTCTACTTTTATTCTCAGTTGTTCAAACGTATACTCAAACGTTAAATTTTAAGATTCGACACTTTCAAACGCTGCTCGAATCCTAAAGTTTGACACTTTCAAACGAGTACCTCAAACCCAAGAAAGTTCGGGTATAACTGTTCGCTTACCGCTCTAGGCGTGAGGACGCTGAAATTTCCACAACCCAAAAAATCCTAAATCTCATCACCCACCCACCACCCAAACAAATTGATGCTCCGCCTCACCAATTCCGTTTAAAAGTTTAACACAAGCACACCATGTTATATCTATCAAACTTACCCCTACCAACTACATCTTATGGAAAAATCAACTTGTACCTTTTCTCATGGTCATGGTCAGCTATTAGGATATGTTGCTGTGAGCCACTCCTCCTCCTATTTCTTCTATCGACTTGCTCCCTCGGGAATCGACAAAGACGCTTATCCTAAAGCTGTTGACGCCTTCTAAGAGGTCGCTCGCATCGTCGACAACACCTCCAAAGCGCATGGACGCTTCATTAGTTCTGTTTGAATCGATTCCACCATTCGCGCTTAATGAATTTACGTGGTCGATCTTCGTATAATGAGCAACAAAATCTTTCCATCACCGCTATTTCAACAAAGCGTTGAATCAGAATGAACTTCTTTCTCGCCATTAATAAATCTCCCACCCACGAAGATTATATGCTGCCGTATTAACTAATTCTCATACCCGAATTCAAAATAAGAGCGACTTTTAATATACTTCCTCAAGGCTGCTTCGTAAACTCATTGGCCGATGCTTAAAAGCCAACTTACGGCTCATGAATACGCTGCGAAAGTGCCTTGATCAAGCCCCCCGCCCCAACCCCCGAGCCAATACCCCAACCCTCAGCCTCCTACTCCTTCAAATTCCCCATTACGTCCGACCGCCCGCCCGGTGCAAGCCCAGCCTGCCCCCTCCTTCCAAATTCCGAGAACCTCGACCCGCCTGGGGCCGTCCTGGGTCGTCAAGAAATTCCCCAACATTAGAATAACTTGCCAAAGATAAGTCTAACTGAAACCCCAGATCCAATGTCGGGCCATGCTGACAACGTGATTATCTTGCTACAATTTGTCCTCAACATTTGCGTATACTTCCGCCCTCGTAAATTGCTGGTTATCGGGCACCCGCCTGGCTGGCCTCAAGGTACCCCCATATCGCGCTTACTCCATCATGTCACCCCCCGACTTGTTCCCCGCCAGTTATACGATCTTCGAAGACAAGCATGCTGGCTGGCTCAAGTTTATCGATTAAACATGTTGGTTCTGCTAAGTTCATGTCTAAATTGAGTAATTTTTAGTTGAATCATATTCTTCATGTGCCTACTTTATCAAGAAATTTGTTATATGTCCATTGTTTTTGCTGATAATATGCTACGCCTGGAATTTACTAACATCAGTTTTTCTATCGCCTCGTAGGTCCTTCCGCTTAACGGCCTATATGTGTTTCCAAAATAGCCTTCCCATGTTTTGCATGAGTTTCGTCCAGTTGTTCCATCGAGTCATCAATCCGCCAGCCTCCCAAATTCTTTAGCTCGACCACCCAGCCTCGCCCCGCAGTTCGGAAGCGCTAGCCATAGCTCTCCCCGTGTTTGACATCATAGCTCGTCATCCCCCTTTAGGTTGCTTCTTCGGCTGCTTTTGTCCAAGTTTCCAGCTGCGATAAAGAAGTTGAAATTTTCAATATAATTGTACTAGTGGTCCTTAAGGGCAAACTTTGTCGCTCAATCTTTCCATTAAGTAAATAAAAGAAGTGTTGGTGTTTTTGTGACATTGTTTATGGATGTTTGGGTCCTTCCCTCACTTCTATCTAGTGAAGGAAATCGTTATTACTTGTCTATTATTGATGATTACAATCGTTTCATATGGTTATATTGCATTCCCTAAATCCGATGTTAAATTTTTTTATGAAATTTCCAAAACCGGTGAGTCGCCAATTTTCCACCACTATCAAATCGTTCAAACCGGCGCTGCTGGAATTTCAAGCGCCTCACCCCTTTCAGAGATCGACCGGCCGTGTCCACATACTCACACCCATGGGCTTAGCCAACGCCGTCATCGCCATTAAATTCTCAAGTAACATGCTCAAAATGGCAATCGATCTTATTAACGATCACCTTCCCTATAAATCCGCTGCTCCTTATGAATTTCTTGTCTCAAGCCTCCTCCCCGATTATCAATTTCTTAGGTCCTTTGGGTGCTTATGTTTTCGACATATTCGTCCTTACTAGAGTCGCAAATTTGCTTTTAGGTCTACTCCATGCTGTTTCTCAAGTTATCCTACCAATAATATAATTGGTATGCTTGTTTAAACCGGACGGGTCTATATTGCTAAACATGTGGAATTTCATGAATCTACTATTCTGTTATCCAAACCCTCTTTGCTAGGTACACCCCCTATTTCGCCTCCATCTAGTGTTCCTTATTCTATCGCACCTGCTCAGACGACATTGAGCCTAGATTACCGATCACAGTATCGACCCGGTGCAAGCAGCGAAATCCATCCGTCTCCAAACAAATTCTCCTCCCAATCTCGAATCTCCGGTCCCCACTAAAGTTTGCCTGTAGTCCTGACAAGCTTGCTCATCTCCCAAGCTTCACCTAATCTCACTACGCCTCACCACTACCACTCCATCGCCCACCACCAAAACAAAGACCCCATGACCCTTGGGATCTAAACCGGTCCTTTTCATCAGACCGATTTTTATGATCCTTCCCATATCTTATCAATTACATGGTTTCTAGAATCCAACTGGGTTTCGCGAAATCGGTGTCCTTCAGGCATGCCGCCATACGTGACGACGACGCATGACGCTGCATCTGCACGCTGAGTTTAGTTCCACAACTTCCTTCTATACGTTATCGATGTAGCGGATATATAAGCCAAGCAAGGGATGCTCGACATCCAAAAATACCTTTCTACACGCGATCTAGTCGAAATCAAGAGCATGCAACAACCACTCAAAGCTTTTATTGGCGATTCTTCTCTGCCTTTAAGTTGAATAAGTCTATTTATGGCTCCAAGCAGTTCCCTACGCTGGTGATTTCACCGGTTTGCACAAATTTTTTAGTATCCTACGGTTTTGTCCCTTCTCGCAGATCCTTCTCGCTTATTTTTCATCGTGACGGGGTTCAGCTTGTTTATGTTAAGTGCCAGGTTGCTATTATCATCACAAGTTAGCTTTTGTCGCAAATTCAACAATTTATCAATGACTTTCCAGTGGCTTTCCACTCAAGGAGACTGGGGGTTATCGACTACTATTCGTATTTCAATGATCGCTAATGACGGTTCTCTATTTCTTCTTCAAATGACAATATATCATGGATACGCTGGATCGCTTCGATGTCTTCGCAAAGGTCTGTGCCTATCAAGCATTTCCACGGTCCTCTCCTCGATCCTCCCTTTACCAACCCTAAGTTATGTACTCCGAGCCAGCAGGGCTCAAGTAAAGATGCTACTGACACGCCCCGCTCGCTTTCGCAGTGAATCGGTTTGTCGCTTTTATGCACGATCCCTACGATTCTATCGACGCTGGCTGCTCGATCCTTCAAGATTCCAAACCGGGGCGATCGTGGTTACCATTCGGCCCTCTCACTTTGCTGACTATCCAAAGATTTCTAACGCCGACTGACCGGATCCGCAATGATCATAAGCATGCTGCTTACTTTTAGTGTACCAATTTGGTTTCGCGGCAATCTCGAAACCAGACGCATTTAGCAAGTCTCTATCGGCATTCCGAGTATGCTCTTTGGCCGATTGTGCTTCCGAAGCCGAGTCAAGTTACTTTGTTTCGAGCTGCATGGTCCTTTCGCCCCACCCCAACTCTACGGGCGCGATAATATCATGCTACGTATCACTCGCCTAATCCGGTCTATCCTGGGTCCGCTCTAAACATATCGAGATCGATTATCATTTTGCTCATGAGAAGATTGTCGGGAAAGCCTACTTCAAGTTCGCTTTATTAGTACCAAAGATCGATTAGATATTTTTACCAAGTGCCTCGTCATTAAGCATTTACATTTTTTTCGTGGACAAGTTTTCCAAGCCGGTACACCCCATTTCGCTTGGGGGGAGTGATTGTAATAACGCCAGATAGGCTAAAGTCTGTATTATTAGCTCCATGAGTTGTAATGGGTCTCTTTGTAATATCAGAGTATATAAAGCGGTTTAACCCTCATAAGATTAACGGAATCAATAATATAATATTTCTGCCTTCAATATTTTCCCTCATCTTCTCTCAATGTTCTTCATCACCATAATTCTTTAGTCAACCTTTCAACAGTAGCCAATAAAAGAGAACATATCAAATATTTAAAATATGCGCTAAGATCATAACTTTCAATAATCTCATCTTCATCTCCTCCTTGAGTGGTAAAGAATGGAGTAAGGTAGTTCTTATCCAGTGCTGTAAATGATGTCGTGCTGCAGAACAACATGCGTTATTAAATTCAATGGATAAAACAAAAACACCGTTGGTAGTATTTATTATTACTAAGAAGCAAAACAAAAACAACCCTGAAAAATACTATTCCCTCTATCCCTTAATCTAAAGTTTAAGAAAAATTTAAACATATCTCACAAACAAAATTTTCTCTCCTCCATATCTTTTTAATGACAAATCAATTATCTTTTCAATTAAAAAGATACAACTCTTAAATCATAAACGATCAATCAAAAAGATATGGAGCGAATATAATGTAGCTCATGTTTTTATTATTTTATAAACAAAAACATGTTCTTATTTATTTTCGTGAAAAATGGAACGGGTTTCCAACAGTATATATATAGCTTCTGTAGTGGAATCAACTTTGAATACCTTTTGTGGAACTCCTTCAGTTTCATCTTGAACCTGCTCCCAGATGACGACTCCCCATCATATGAGGAGTCAAAGGAAGGAGCCTCATAACCCCTGTTCCCTTGAAGACTCTGAAGAGAAATTTAAAGAGCTTAATGAGAGCATGTTTACCAGAAAAGTTTATAAGTGGTGGAGGGTAGGGTTTAGTTGTGGTGTATAAAGAAGAGAGAAGATGAGTTAGGATATTAACTTTTTAAGGGGTAATTTAATCTTTTTGCAGGTAAAGGTACCATTGAGACAAAAAAAAAATAAAGGATGCTAAAAGTTAAAATAAGTTTAAAATGTGTGCTACTTGCCAAATTATTACTCATATTTATTTTACATAGAAGGGAGAACTGAGAGGGGACAGAGGCTCCATAGAGAAAATATTATTACTCATATTTATTTTACATGACAGATGTATTGAAAGTAAAACACATTCCATACACTTACATCTTCCAAGAAACTATCATGATCATCGCCAACTACTTGCAAAGATTCTAACATGGTTCCAGTTGATCCTCCAATCAGCAGGACCTGGAAAGTTGATCATCACAATTATAAAAGATGAGTCAACGGGCATATTAATAAACAATACACTCAAATTCTAATAGAATTTTCTAAATTGGGGCTGTAAAAAGGAACGCATATCAGGTTGCGCCCTTATATTTACTTAGATATTACGATGAGTTCACTGGAGATTCCTGCCTATAGAACCTACCGTCAAGACTACGATTGCCGTGGTTGCAGTAAATATTGTCTGACCATGCCCCTCTGGAAGTTCATGAACTGCTTGCAGGGCAAGGGCAAAAGCCATAGCCCCTCGAAGTCCTGGATATAAGATCAATTTACAGTTACTGGACATATACAAAATGCAGATACAAACTAGAAGTACAGCCAAAAGAAGAAATATATTAAAATAAATTTGTATTTCATACCACTATACCAAAGTGCCTTTTGATGTTTCATAGGTATTTGTTGATGAGCAGGTCGAAAACAATTCACCAAATATGCACAAGTAAACACATTTGCAGCTCTGCATGAACGCAAAAGTCCAAGATTATTCACAAAGTTTGTTTAACCAAGAGTTGATTTCTTAACTCTCAATTTTTGAAATACAAGAAAATATGAAGTCTCGTTCTTTCTTATGCCTGGTAAGTACTACGGAATACTATTGTATAAATAAAATAAGGACATGCCTACCTTGCAATTCCGATGAATATCTGACCCAAACATTTTTACAAGTTAAGAGATCAACAACAGAATTGGCACAAAAAAATGAAAAGCATGGATGGAAACATCCTTAATCAACTCAATGAATATAATTGAGAAAAAGATAAATCCAACATGAGACCAGCTATGCTTTTCCATGGCAATATCAAACCCCATGTATATAAACCTGTATTGGAAGATAAGAGAAAGAATTTAAATAAAGTAAATAGATTCCCCATCGAGAGAAAATGGTTGTGACAATTTCATGGCTGAATCCCCTTACGTGAATGTCTCTGCCAATGATGATATAAGATGGAAAAATGCAGATACAAACTTTTGAGATTTGTCGGACAGATTTGAATATGTGTAACGTTTCATAACCTGTAGCAATATACCAATTACGTTGACAACAGTGTAACTATGGAAACATGGTGAGGAGGGGGGGTTGAAAAGACAAAAAATATACTGTCTTACTATTCCAGTGAACAATATAGATACAATGCCAGATAGACCAAACCCTTCAGCTAACATGTACCTACATCAACAGGGAGAATCAAGTGCTTACCATATACAATTGGGCAGTACTATGTGCGAATCAACTCAATTCAAATAGCGAAGAAGACACTTACGAAAAGTACGGAAAAAGGACAAATAGGCAACATTCAAGGTTTTGAAGACTGCAGGATCAGATAGAAAAGAAATTCCCATTAGAATGATGTAAGACAAACTACAAATCGATGACATGAAGGGAAAATACTTACTTGTCAATGTCAAGGCCAGCATACTTGAAAAGGTGTAAGTAGTTAAGAAAAACAAAATCTATTATGACTATACTATGACCAATAAAAAAATTTCCCGAAAGCAAAATAAAGAGGCTCATCTCAACAAAAAAGGATATCAGAGCAGAAGTAAATCCAACTCCAACACCTGTGACAAAAACATTGTCACATAAAAATCGATATGTACCCAGATTAAAAAAACAGATTGTCAATAGAGGAAATTTGCATGCTTGGTAAGAATTGTGAGTTTAGAGGTGCTGTAGACACCCTTGAATGTGTAGATTGAAAAGAGAAGAGATCATATTTTCCTGCTTCCTTAAATTCAACTACGTTGAGCCCCTTATTCAACTTAAGACTTGTCAGGTCTACAAATCTTCACTGAAACGCTACACAGCCCTATGTCTCCGGGCCCAAGTAAGACATCTTTGAAACTATGCATAAAAGTTGGCCAGTCATGGATTTGGAAAGGGAGGGCTAAGGAAACAACCTATGTGTGTGCATGACATGTATAAAACAACACCTATCACGTTTGTGAAAAACTTAAATAATCAGAAAAGAAAATTTGAACCGACTTATGGCTTCAAACCGATATATAAATATGATTCTCACTAGAAAAAGGAAAGATTGCTTTCATTCATAGCTCAGGTGGTGGAATTGAGAATTAATTCAACATTTCATTAACAAGAGCAGATACCTGCTGACATAGAACCAATAAACGTCTCAAGAAATCTGAGGACAATAATGAAAATATTTTCTCCTGATGACATATGGCTTCTAACCAATGACATTGTTCTGCAAACAAGAAGGATAATAGGTAAAAAAAAAAAACAGAACAAAACTCTATTTCAATTACAAAATCCCAATCATAATATAGTTATAACTCATTTCTTCAATCTATTGTTATATGAAATTGCCATCTGATCACAAGTGGACATTCAAACAAAGAAAATAAGTCATTGCCCTCACAAATTGCTTGTTGAATAAATGCCAGGATATAGACAAAAACTTTGCTCAAGAGCTTGAGGAAAAAGGAAATAAACTTCTGCATCATTTAAAACAGATTCACCGAACACAGGCCGTACAAATTTATTAATACGAGCCAACTCCTAAAGTGTCAAACGAAACAAAACTCACTATAATGTCACAAAATTTTATAGTATGAGTGCTATCATCAACGATCCTTCATCACATGTAGATATGGTCTGCAGAAATCATGGGTTTTACATGAAACCTGAATATTCAAGAGGAATGCTCAATGACTAGGGCTTCCATGAATTTGATTCGGTTGATTTTAGGCATTTTTGGAACCGAACCGACTTTGAGTCGGTTGATTGAATGGAGACGAAGCCAGTTCGATTCCGGTCGGTTCCCACGTCAGTTGATTCGATTCTCGGTTATTTCGGTTCGGTCGGTTCGGTTATTTTCGGTTGGTTCTCGGTTATTTCGGTTATATATATATATATATATATATAATATTTTAATTTTTTTAATTAAAAATTCAATGATTAGTTGAACAAAGGCCACCATTTTTATTTTTCGAACCAAAATCGGTTGTTCAATCGATTCACCGATTCGGTTATTTTCGGTTGATTCGGGTGATTCGGATTGGTTGTATTTTGTTGGAAGTCTACAGCGGCTTGAGTTTAGATTAATAAGTAGGATAGGATGGGAAATGACCATCGCTAGAGAACTTGCGTCATACTCTCTCCGTTTAAAATTAATAAGCTACCGACTTTTAGAAGCCTTGTTTAATCGTTAATTCACTTGTACCTATTATGAAAAAATATACTCAGTAAAAGTCGATTCTTGATGTAAAGGTAAAAATACTTTATTAATAGCTTGATTAATATTCTTAATATATTCTAAAAAGATGCTTTATCAAAAAATAACTTTTAATTATTATAAACAAAGTATTTTATTAAGGATAAAAGTAGAAGATCGAGATAAAGTTATTGAATTACTAATATAATCCAGAGTTAATAGAAAATGGTCATTCTTTAGATGATATTAAATTGGAACGGAGAGTAATAAAATTTATTACTTTGAAAACTGAATTGATGATATCGATTTTATATTTTTTTAGGTTATTGAATAAAAAGCAATTTGTAGTCGAAATTGATACGGAATCGCTTGTCGATTAATTTAAAATGGATGGGAAGTAGTACTCGAGCTAAGCAGGAGACAAGGAAGACAAGAAATGCAAAAAGAGCATGCTCCACTTATTGTTATAGGTATTACCATCTCACTACTTATATTTAACAACTCTCTTAACCAATGCCTATCCTTTTTTAAAACATATCTCTACAAATCCATCCCGCCCTTCTTTTCAACATTTCTATGCTCATTAGACCCCATTGAGTGGGGTAAGCTTGGATTGGTTCTCATCATTAAAGTTGACATTGCTTCAAATTATTTATATATGTAGATGTATAATGTACAATAGGAAGCTACAAAAGAGTAAAATAAGAAAGAACATAGTTACTAAAAAAGTGATATGGGGGAGAAGCATTTCAGAGTTTTTTAGCAGAATTAATGCAAATGCTCTAAGCTGTCAACATGTTTTGAATGCCCCCAAACAATTTACTTTTCTCTTCACAGTTTAGATAATATTGAGAAATAAATATTTCATTGCACAACAAAATTACCTGAAATATAGATAGCACGGTGACTGGATCTGTTGCTGATATTAGAGCTCCAAACATCAAACATTCAACAAATGGAAGTTTGTACATGAGAAATGTGAGCCCACCAAGGTAGCTGAATATAAAATATTAGATGCTAACTAAACATGGTCAGGAACATGAAAATTCAAGAACATTAAGAGTTCCCTAGGGAAAAGACACTCACACTAGAACTCCTGTTACTACAGAAGCAATTAATGTTCCTAGAATTGCAAATGAAACGATAGCTCCGAAGTTAGAGAAAAATGGCTTCTGCAATTTGTCAATACATTATATAGTAAGGGGAGGAAAAAAAAGCAACAAACTGAAATAACAAGACAAAAAATAAAGACTTACTGGAGCTAGACTGAATCCTGACTGAGTGAACACGCAGTAAGTCAAGAGAAACACTTCTCAATAGCAATTGCTAAGAAGCAAAACAACAAAATAACCTACAACATCAACATGCCCCAATGCCTCTCAATGCCTCTCAAGAGGCTCCCACCCAAGGGGGTTAAGGAGGGTCTAATAGTATTCCGGTTACCCCTGTGATAACAGAGAGGCTGTTTCCAAATTGACTCAATAGTAAAGACTGAAGTGCAAACACTATCTACTACTTTACAATAAATAAGAAGCGTAGATAGTGTAATGAGACATTTTTATCTATTCCATTATATCATCACATGTGAACAACATAATTCTAAATATAAATGTCCACGTTGCAACAATAGTAAGGATATAATATAATTGGAGGAAGCAAAAACAGGAAGAAGAACTCCTCATGAAAGTTGAACCATGTCCTGGCAAAGAAACGAGGATAGTTTGGTTAATAAATTAACCAAGATTATCACAAGTCTAAAAGAATTAACTTTTAATGTATATATTAATCGACGATGCTGATTATCCAAAATACAGTTCTAAATGATATGATTGATCATCATTTTCAAAAATGCTTACTTCGAAAATCATGTAATCTCTAAAAGTCTATTTACCAGCCTCTACAAGATAGGGTACTGAAAAATAAATTCGCATTCAGGCTTCAGCTGCAAATCATTGCTCAAACTCATGTCATAATTGCAAATGTGCACAAAATGTGCAGAAGGTTTAGTAAAAAACACCACAAATCCATCAAAAAGTATAGTCTAGTACTCTAGTTTAACTATGTTTCTTGATAACACTATGTGACGTCACTTTCTTTCAGGTGATGGGGAATCCAAGTCAAACACTGTCTTCTCAATATATAACCAGTTGTAGGAACTAGATTCCAAGGATAGTCACAGGTATAGTTTCGTATCTGAGGAAAATATTTGCCAATATTCCAACTATTAAACCTGCCACAATCGTAAACAATATGCAATGTAAATAAATAAGCAACCAGATTAATTTTACATGCATAATTAAACAATGACTGTTAAACACAAATTACAAAATAATATCTTTTTGATGCCTCTAAATAGGATACGCGCCTATCTCACGGAAGTAGTTGGGGGGGAACGAGTTGTATCTGGCCGCCCCATCCACAATCTCTTATTTCAATTGATACGAAGGGTAGTGTAATGAGTCATTTCAATTTATTCCGTTATATCCAAGAGTCACAACATACAAAATCTTTGTAGGACATGGGAATAGATGGTTCTAAATTTGAATTTTTGGGGGTGAAATCACCTTTTACATTATGAATCACGACCACCATATCATACAAATGCACATGGTAGAAACTAAAGCGCCCACTAACACAACAGATAAACTTGGAACATAGCCAACCACTGGACACTTCCATCATGATTAAAAGAAAGACAATTAAGAAAATTAAAATACCTAATTGT
This sequence comes from Lithospermum erythrorhizon, assembly GCA_019722365.1. Classification (NCBI taxonomy): domain Eukaryota; kingdom Viridiplantae; phylum Streptophyta; class Magnoliopsida; order Boraginales; family Boraginaceae; genus Lithospermum; species Lithospermum erythrorhizon. Next base: position 3,589 of record JADFUC010000555.1, on the reverse strand, counting down.
TAATCAGATGAATCGTGGATGCCTATACCACACCATAAAAGTTAAAGTTCGTTAATTTTGACTATTGAAAATCAAACTAGACGATCTTTTTGAGATGGAGGGAGTACAGATTACTAACACCGACCACAAAAATCATCAATTTAAGGAAAAATTGAGAAAACCAGAGTAGATGATCAATAGAGTTACATATGCATACCGAATAGAATACCAGCTATATACCTAACAAAAACTATCAAATCTCCATGAACATAATCAACAACTATCAATTCCTTCTATATATGCACTCCCTTTGTAATTAAAAAAATTTGTCAATTTTGATTTCAGTTGACAAATTTTATGGTCTTAGTAAACACACATAACCTCGATTTGAATCAAAATTATTAGTTAATGATAAAATAGGTTGAAAATACTATCTTTTAAGATATTTTCAGAATGTTGTACAACATATACACAAATATTTGACCTCGAAATTTTAAAGACTTGAAAACCAGGCAGAACTAGCATGCATTCAAACAATCCATGGCAACCACCAGTAATTTGAAAAAGAAAGAGTAGCTCCTATATAATGAAAAGAAACAAGGCAGGCGTCAAATCGAATTGGTATGGTACTCACTAAATGATTGGTTTTGAATCTTTGACCTTCATCTGTTACATTGTGCTAAAATCTCTTACTATTCAACGCCTATTTTCTCTAATCAATCCAAAATATGTTACTCCCTCCATACCCATAACATTTTAGCATTAAATTACTTAATGTTTAGGAACTTAATAAGCACATATAACGGAGTATATGGTTTTATTAGACAAATTCATCAAATAAAGGCACTACACTATCTTGTAATGTTGGTCATTTTTATAATGATATTCTATGTTGTAAAAAAAATGTTGATTTAAGTACTCTTGGTCGCTTGGCTACCATAGGAAAAAAATTTCAGCTCTGTCTATGTTGAAAACTAGTCGCTCCTTTTAAGATTAAGGGAGTATAATCTTGAAACAAAAGCAATCAATTCATCATACAATCTTAATCCCTAAAAGATGGTCTACTTTGAAATTTTTAATGTGTTGACTTAGTAAAGTTTGATCCAGAATTGTTTTTGATATATTATAGAATATTTCATGAAAAATATAGTATTTTGAGCTTACTTTACTACTCCGTAATAAGATTATAATTGGATAAAAATAATCTGCTATACAGAGTTGGGGGGGTACCAATGAGGAGGGAGGCACTGGCTTCAGGCAAGTAGTAGAATCTACGACGGCGGAGGACGTGGCCGAGTACGAAGGAGAGAACGAGCATCATTATCTGCAATAATATTCCCACTCCCGCTGCTTGCTGCTCCTTCTGCGCACTCGCTTCTCCCATAGACGGAGATATCTTAATCTCCGCCATTTCTAATTTATTATTATATCCTTGGGATGGTATTCATTATCTGGATTTGGGCGTTTAGCTTTATTGATTACTCGTTACTCTTCTCTTAAAAGATTGCTTACAGTTTCAGAGTTTTTATGGCTGGGTCGTGCTATATATGCAGGTGCTTCTTCAACTTCTCGTCTTCAGTAAAAGTACGACTATTATTTTGCTCTTATTTTTATTTCAACTGTATTAATTGTGGAAGCTTCAATAAAGAATAAAATAGTCGTTCAACCCGTAAAAACATTATTAAATAACTTCATAGTTTCTTTTTAATTGTGGGTTTAGTCGTTGTATATAGATAAAGAAAGAAAACTAATCAAAAAGTGCATTGAAAATGTAGAATAATAATATCATTGGTTGTTTGTTTATTTCAAGAAAAAAAGTAGTCAAAAAGTACATTGAAAATGTAAAAATGCTATTTATTATACTAAAGCGACGGTATAAAAAATAATTTTTGGCTAATCGATATAAAAAAAGCGAAGGTGTATTGTGTATAGTGTGCTTCCTTAGGTTATCAGTTACTTCATCATATTTATTGGAGAAATTTACAATATAAACATTTTATACTTTCTTTTCATCCATAAATATCATTATATTTTAATTTTTTTTTGAGTTAGATTTTCAATTTCAAACAAATTATTTTTTCTAAAAAAATATTAAAATTATATTATTTTAATATATTATCTTATTAACGTTAATTTTGATTAAAATTAAATATCCCGATCGAAGACGTAATGTTTGATATTTGACAATAAAAATTAAGCTTCTTGTTTTCTGGCCTTTAAACTATGGGATAAGTTTTGAATTGCGCAATATCTTATTATCGTTTCAAATTACTAAACTCTTGAAATAACCCGACCGGTTTAATTAATTAAAGTAATTGGTAATTAAAGTAATATAATAAAAAGCGGGATTCGAGGCAATGGTATTGATATCAAATAGCGAACTTAAATTATAGGGTAAAAATTTGGTGGAAAAAGTTGATTCTGATTTTACGTGCAATTAAAGAATTATGTTAAGATTATGAGGTAGCAGCTTGCTTTTATTAATAATTTTTTTTATTTTATGTCATTAAATCTGACTATCAAGACAAAAAAATGACACTAGCCAAAAAACCGTCAGCATAACTTTCAAATTGAAATATTTCGAAAATCTTTTCTCTTTTCTCCTTTGATGCATCGTCCTTTTTGCTCTAAAATTCAAGAAAAAATATACCAATCTTATACTCTGCGTCTTCCCAGTGTTTTAAGGTATGAAAGTTTAAATCTTTTTAAGTTTTGAGAATTTCAAAGAATTAAGTTTGAGGTGAATTTAATAATTAAATTTGTTATTATGATCTTTGGCTCTAAGATTGAGTGGTTGTCAATGGAAAAGGAGTGAATTTTTGTTAATTTTACTTGATTTATTTGAATTTTTATAATTAATTAAAAGATTCGATTTTATATTCAGATATGTTTAGATTTGAGATGTTTATGATTATGAATATAATAATAGAGAGTTTTTCCAGTAATATATTCATGAGAAAATAGTTATTTTTAGGTTTTCAGTAATTTATATATTATAATTTCGGATTTTTGGTAGAAATAGAAATGAGTTATAATTTGCTTTTAAAATAAAAATCATATTTTATTGTGTTTATTACTGGATTACAACCAATATATAATAACTTGGAATTTTGAAATGTTTACTATTTTTGTTTATTTATTAACTAGAATAGAATTTTTTTTTAATAAAAAGGTGAAATTTTTATGATTGTAAATTAGAAGCTTGAATTGTTATATTTTATATAAGGGTATGGTTGGTTATAAATCAAATATTAGAATTTTGGAATTCGTTTAGTATTTATTTTTGAATTATTGATGAGTAAATGACTAGTTTTAGGGAGTTAATTGAAATAAATGATTTTTATACATAAAAATATAAAGCTGATTTTTATTAAACTATATAATTTTTGTTTAGACTATGATAAAAATATTAGAATTTTCGGACCTATTATGATATTTACTTGTGTTTTTATAAAGTATTGATGATTCCTTTAAATAGTTAACTAGATAGTTACAGCAGGAATAATTACTAAGGCCATTTAAAAAGAAGTAAAAACACCTAAGTTTCATTAAATGGCTGTAAAATATATAATTAAAATTATGATATAAAGTGGAGCAATACGTAACTTTA